>LFJQ01000481.1:0-26203 GCA_001182835.1 Oropetium thomaeum
GGTACACTAACCACGGTACCGTAAGAAACGAGTAGTAACGTCTAACTTGAGTGCGATTCTGCCACCGCCTAATTGTATATTCTTTCATTTCTTATGAGGACGTATAGGCCGATGTAGGATTGCATTGCATGAAGAAATGTTAAAAATCCTTCAAACTTATACTAAAAACCATCCGGGAGCAAAAATTCCATCAATAAGGGCTGTTACGCATTCAGAAAACAAAAAGTCAACCTGGATACCTTCCTCCCCTAAAGATTCCGTGGCACCAAACCGAGTCTTGGTAGAAACCCTTGTAGACCATTGAGCCTTTTACAGTACTTTCCTCGATGGGAAGATTGTCACCTTGATAGGTCAACTTAGATAGTAAAACACCTCAGGTGAATCAGTTGTCGCTAGATTAGTAGCATTAGTATCGATCTTGGATCACCCTTATACGCAGGGATGAGAATATTTTACGTATCAGAAGATTTAGCATGCCTTGAACTATGTGTCAACATGTGGCTTCTGATTGATAAAATATTGTTCATCTCTGTGATGCAGATGGCTGATAACATGATCGAGCAGGGACCCGCAGAGTTCAGCATTGAGGACTCCACCCCTACCTGCGTCACCAAGGAGTCGGGATGCAGGGGATTTGTAGAGATCCTCCATCAAACCTTGCAGTCGCTAGGTTACGCGGAGACTCCTTGTTTCCAGATTCGGGAGTTTACGCAGTATAACCTGCCGCACTGCTCAGCCACAGTTACACTACCCACGCACCCTCGACATGCCAATAGAGAGATTTGGACCATCACCACATTTGGTTCGGATAAGATTGAGGCTATAGAGTCAGCCGCTCACCAGGCTCTATTAAGGCTTTGCGAGAGGCACATAGAGGACTTGGCAGATAAGCCAGCGGCGATGTTCCCAATACGGGACCAGGTCGACAGTACCTGGCGCCGCAATGTCAAGAATGCCCAAGTCAGAACCCTCAAGGGAGAAAAAGACAACGTCACTCCATTGTTCACGTTGAGCTTGGCGATGCTCAACTTGCACGAGGATACTGTTCTCGCAGCTCAGATGGACCGTCAGGCTTTGGGATGGGCTCATGAGGAGATAGCCCAACTCCGGGAGAAGGTCAAGAGCTTGGACAATAGGAACAATGGACTGCGTGCTCGCTGCGACGCCCGCGCTACACGCATCTCTAAGTTGGCTGCGGTCTCTGAGATTAAGACTGCCCAGATCCATGCTAGGGAGAATGATAGCAACATCATGTTGCAACATATTAACCAGGGAGATACTCAGAGGGAACGCGGTTCAAATGGCTCAGGACCTCGCCCATGAGAACCATCAATTTGCAGCATCAGATAGCGGGACTCCTAGAGGCACAGCAGCCACCTCCCGCTAATGATGATGCGCCTGAGTCAGAGGTATCCAATCCCGATGCTTCGAACCCAGAACGCGAGGAGGAGTAGATCCACGATGGTTTCACAACGCCACGTTAGCTAGATGATTCGCTTAAGGAGTGCGTTGTGCTTGTCATGGTGTTAGCGTGTGTTCTCATGAGTCTATCGTAGTGGCGTTCTAATCTTTCGGATGTAAGAGTGGTGGTTTGACATTCTAAGGAGTTTGAAGAAACTAATGTACTGTCATCATTTTGGCAATGAATGAAGTTTGCTTTAAGTTATCCGTGCCGTGCATTTTGACATACTTTTGTCATGTGTCGAGTTATATTCATGGAGTGAACTGTACTGATGGGGACCCCCGTTTCGCTTTTTCAGCATGGTGAACACTAGGGTTGGACGTCAGGATGCGGAAAGCTCCAACCCACCACTCCCGCCATGTGACACCCCGATCCAGGGCTTAATAGAATTAATAGGATACTCATATCAACAAGTTACAACTTCATTTTCGTAGGGTAGCTCTGAAAACCTCCGAGGTTAAGCGTGCTTGGCCTTGAGCAATTCTAGGATGGGTGACCGATCGGAAAGTTATTCCCGGTGCGCACGAGTGAGGACAAATGTGCGTAGAAAAGACTTGTGTTGGTCTGTGAGGCCAGCCTATGTCCTATAAAAAGCTACCTGATGTAAGCGGGCCTGGCCTCAAGGAGGCGGGACGTTACATAATGGTATCAGAGCCGACTCTCGCGATTTCACGGGCGTGTGTCGTAGTTGCGCAGGCATGGTGTGCATGGCTGGTGTGGATCTAGAGTGGTCATAGCATGACACATACGCTGGCACTGGACACATGGACGTGGTCAAGAGAGAACGTTCCTGGTTTGGGATTGACCAACGAGGACGTCGGTCTTTTAAGGGGGTGAGTATGTAACCCCCGATCTAGGGCTTAATAGGATTAATAGGATACTCATATCAATAAGTTGCAACTTCTTTTCCGGTAGCCTAGCTCCGAAAACCTCCGAGGTTAAGCGTGCTTGGCCTTGAGCAATTTTAGGATGGGTGACCGGCCGGGAAGTTATTCCCGGGTGCGCACGAGTGAGGACAAATATGCGTAGAAAGGACTTGTGTTGGTCTGTGAGGCCAGCCTATGTCCAATAAAAAGTTACCTGATATAAGCGGGCCCGGCCTCGAGGAGGCGGGACGTTACACGCCAGCTGAGCCAACCTTGGCCGCAGCTATGGTGGCCATGCTCCAAAGCAGCCAGCAAACACAAGAAATGCTGCGGGCCATTCTGGAGAATGGTGGCCCGAATCGATGCGCTCGCAACAACAACTAGGACAGCACCTATGCTGATTTCCTGGCCACTCATCCTCCAGACTTCCGAGACGCACGGGAACTATTGGAGGCAGACCACTGGCTTCGCACGATCGAGGCCAAGTTTGGGCTACTTCATTGCACAGAGAACCAGAAGACACTCTTTGCGGCCCAATGCTCCACGGACACGCCGGAGCTTGGTGGGCCAACTACTTGGCCACCCTCCCGGCCAACATCCCGGTGCCTTGGGCACAGTTCCGGGAGGCGTTCCGCGCTTACCATATCCTTGCGGGACTCATGTAGAGAAAGGCCAAGGAGTTTATGGCCCTGACGCAAGGAAACCGCACGGTGCACGAATATTCCCGTGTGTTCAACCAGCTTGCTCTATATGCCACCGAGCAAGTGGACACGGATGCGAAGCGGAAGCACCGCTTCATGGAAGGGTTGAACCTTACACTCTAGGGTCGCTTGGCCTGAATCAAGGCGGCTCGTTCAATGAGTTCATAAGCAATGCCTCATCGCCGAAGAGTACCTCGAGAAAGAGCGGCGGGAGAAGAGGCGAGCCAGCGGTGGGCCATCCAATGCCCCGCCACCGAAGTACCATTTGGTGTACACTGCACCACATGGTAGGAAGTACAAGGCCACCCCACCGTAGGCTCCGTCATTCTGTCCGCCGCAACAGCCATACCGACCCCACAAAAATCAACAACAGGCTGGCTACTGCGCACCACCACCGCCATAGAGGAACCAGGGTGTCCGCCCACCTCAACAGGGCGCCCGTCTTGGACCAGGCACACCTTGCTTCACTTGCGGGCAGCCTGGACACTTCGCCCGTGAGTGCCCCTCAAACCAGCAGTCCGGAGGCAACCGACAATCAAACCAGGGGCAGGGCCCGCAAAAGGGCTAGAAGAACACGAGGACCGGTCGGGTGAACCTCACCGCGACCGAAGAAATTGCTGAGGGAGAGCAAGTGCTGGCGGGTACGTTTCTCGCTCTCTACCCATTCAGCATTTATTCTATTCGATTCCGGTGCAACCCACAATTTTATCAGTAAAAATTTTGTCAAAGGAAAAAGCCTAGTCACAATTCCCCTAGAGCCACCATTTCCCATAAAATCGCCTGGGGGCAACATATTGTCAAACTATGGCTTAAGGGAGACACCCCTAAATCTAGGAGGTCACATCTATCCTACCTCCTTCATAATCCTACACGGGCAGAGTATCGATATTATCATCGGCATGAAATGGATGAAACACCATAATGCCATCCTTGATATTGCTAACCGTGTAGTGCACTTAACCTCCCCACTTCACGGTTCCATATATATAAACCTAGATCACCCTAGAGCTGCCCTCAAACAAGTCTGTCATGTTGTCGGAAAAAGCTTGGACGAGATACCAGTGGTTAAGAAATTTCCAGATGTATTCCCAGAGGATTTACCTGGCTTACCACCGGACAGAGATGTGGAATTCTAAATTGAGCTGCAGCCAGTCACAGCCCCGATCTCCCGTAGACCGTACAAGATGGCACCCAAAGAGCTAGCAGAGTTGAAGAAACAAATGAAAGAGTTGCTAGACAAGGGCTTTATACGGTCCAGTTCCTCGCCTTGGGGTTGTCCGGCATTGTTTGTAAAGAAGAAGGACCAATCCTTGAGACTATGCGTGGATTACCGCCCCTTGAACGCGGTCACTATCAAGAACAAGTATCAACTGCCACGCATAGATACTCTATTTGATCAGTTGGCTGGAGCAAAGGTCTTCTCTAAAGTCAATCTTCGGTCTGGCTATCATCAGATCAAGATCCGTCCCATTGATGTCCGAAGACGGCCTTCTCCACCAAATACGGGCTGTATGAGTATTTGGTGATGTCGTTTGGACTCACTAACGCATCAGCGTACTTCATGTACCTCACGAATTTAGTCTTCATGCCAGAGCTCCATAAGTTTGTAGTGGTGTTCATTGACGACATCCTAATATACTCCAAGACAACTAATGAGCATGCAGAGCACCTTCGGATAGTTCTACAAAAACTCAGAGATCATCAGCTCTATACCAAATTCAGCAAGTGCAAATTCTGGATTGAGCGTGTTCAGTTTCTAAGTCATGTTGTGTCCGCGGAAGGTATTTCTGTGGATCCAGGAAAGGTGCAAGATGTTGTTGAGTGGAAAGCACCCACAACAGTCCACAAGGTGCAAAGTTTCTTGGGATTAGTGGGATATTATCGTCTTTTCATCCCCAACTTTCCAAGATTGCCAAGCCTATCACAGAGCTGCTCAAGAAGGATCAGAAATTCAAGTGGACGAAAAAGTGCGAAGAAGCCTTTCAAACTTTGAAGCAGCACTTGACCACAGCACCGGTACTCGCCCAACCGGATTTGAGCAAGCCCTTCGACGTGTATTGTGATGCGTCAGGCATTGGGCTTGGTTGTGTGTTAATGCAAGAAGGCCGAGTAATTGCTTATGCTTCAAGGCAACTCGCAAGCATGAGTTAAATTACCTCACACACGACTTTGAATTGGCAGCCGTGGTATTGGCTCTGAAGGTGTGGAGGCATTACTTGTTGGGAAATCTAGTACACCTCTACACCGACCACAAGAGTCTCAAGTACATCTTCACGCAGAATGAGTTGAACATGAGGCAACGAAGATGGCTAGAGTTTAATCATGGATTACGAAATAGAGATCCACTATCATCTGGGCAAGGCTAACGTGGTTGCAGATGCACTGAGTAGAAACGCCCATTGTCACTACTTGGATCAAGGAGTTGCAACCGAAGAACTAGAGCCAACCCGTAAGAATTCTACCTCACAGAGCCCTCTACAATCGAGCTCTAGTGCCAACACTTAGAGATGAGGTAGTCAAGGCCCAGAAGCTTGACAAGGGCATGGAAAAGATCAGATTAGGGCTACAAGAAAAGAAGATGCGGTGCTTCCGAGAAGATGAAGACGGAGTTCTGTGGTTCAAGAACCGACTGGTAGTACCAAAGGATCACGAGCTCCGAAGGAAGATCATGGATGAGGCTCACTTATTGAAGTACTCGATTCACCCTGGTAGTAACAAGATGTACTAAGATCTGCGAAAGAAGTTTTGGTGGACCAGGATGAAAAGAGAGATCGCTCGGTACGTAGCGGGAATGTGACACCTGCCACAGAGTAAAGACTGACCATCTGAAGGGTGCAGGGTTGTCACAACCTTTGAGCGTTCCGTCATGGAAATGGGAAGACATAAGCATGGACTTCATTGTTGGGCTACCCATAACCGCTAGATAGCATAACTCATTTGGGTAGTCGTGGATCGCCTGATGAAGTCCGCTCATTTCATACCTGTCAGTACCAATTATAGAATGAAAAAGTACGCAGAGTTATACATTGAGCGAATAGTGTGTCTGTATGGAGTGCCCAAGACAATCATCTCTGAAGAGTGAACCAATACTTGAAGTCATGCTTCGAGCTTGTGTTTTCGAGCACGGAAAAGGATGGGACACTTATCTGTCATTGGCGGACTTCTCGTACAACAATAGCTACCAAGCCAGTATCAACATGTCACCTTTTGAAGCACTTTATGGCCGTAGTTGCAGAACGCCACTCAATTGGTCAGAAGCAGGAGAAAGAATTACATTGGGACCAGATCTAGTGCAGCAGGCCGAAGAGAAAGTAAGGGTCATACAAACAAATCTGAAGGCGCCCAGTCAAGAAGGCATAGACCATTAACTTTCGAGATAGGGGACTACGTCTACCTACGAGTCTCGCCAATGAAGGGAGTTCAACGATTTGGGGTCAGAGGCAAGTTGGCACCCCGATACATAGGTCCGTATCCTGTTACAGCTAAGTGCGGATCAGTGGCATACCGAGTTAGAGCTGCTAGAAGGATTATCGGGAGTGCATAACGTCTTCCATGTCTCCCAGTTGAAGAAGTGTCTGAAGGCACTCGTAGACCAAGTGATTCAAGAAGTAGAAGAATTGCAACCAGACTTAACGTACCCGGAGCGTCCAATCCGGATACTAGATGAAAAAGAACGGGGTTACTAGGAGACGGACACTCAAGTTTTACAGGTTCTGTGGAGCAACCACAGAGAAGAAGAGGCACATGGGAGTCTGCAGAGTTTCTTCGATCACACTACCCCGAGCTACTCCCAGCCCCCTAGGTACCTATGCCTACCCTAACCATCTCCTTAAATCTCGGGACGCGATTTCTTTTAGGAGGGAGGGCTGTGACGCCCAGGTGTCACCAGGGCTTAAATCGACAAACCAAAACCCTAATCGGTAAATTTCACAATTAAAAGCAAAATCAACACTGGAAGTAAAAAAGAAATGTTGTTTGAAATGCTTTAAAGGAACACTACGAGAATTTGACAAACAATAGAACACTATAGCTAGGTTCGGAAAATTTTAACTAACAGTGTTGAAATCTCGTTAATAGGAAGAAAATCCAAACCCTAACTCATGACTGTCGAAATTTTCATAAAGCCCTAGGCATATTATTGCATAACAATTAAGTACACTTCAAAACAGAATTTTGGGAATTTATTCAGAATTTTGGATAAGATTTAGACCTCTTAAAAATTCACAAAAACAATATTCATCTTGGAAATTCAAGAATTTTAGAACCAAATCATGACCTGAACCCTAAAATGAAAAGTGCTCCAAATAAATTTTCTGGGCTTGCACAAAAATTTCAAAAATTTTGAACTCGGGAAGCATGCCTTTCAATTGAACTGGATCAAGTTTAAGCATTAGCAAAAATCAAAAAACAAATTAAATTGAAGCAGAGCAGTGGCGGGATACAGTGCCCCGTTGCCCGCCCGACCGAGCGGCGACCTGCAGGACACCCCCGCCCGCCGACACGGCTTTCACCGTGGCACGTCGTCTTCAATTTTCCCGCTCCCCTCTTTACTCCTCCCTCCTCTCTCTCTCTCCCTCTCTCCTTCCTGCACGTCGGGCGCCGCCGGGCATAGTGCCGCGCCGCCGGCCATACCGGGCAATGCCGTGCAGTGACCTCCTTGTTTTTCCCTGCTCCACCCAACTTTAAATCGCGCACAAGCTTCTCCTCCCCCCCCCCCTTTTTCCTCCTTCCCCGCAGCTCCCGCTCTAATTCCCTTCTTCTTCCTCGGTACACCGCCGCCCGCCATTGCCGCGACCGAGCTCCCGACGGCAGCATGATTGGTGAGTGGTCGTCGTCTTTGTCCTATTGCCGCTCTTCCCCATGCTGCCTAGTTGCTGTAGAAGCAAGCCCGAGCCCTTGTCGTGCAATGCCGCGCCGCCGCGAGGCTGCCGGAGTACGCTTCCGAGGGTGTCGCCGCCGCGCCCTAGATTTCCTTGCACTCCGCGCCCGTTGTGCTATCCCGTTGCTCCCCCTCGTCGCGTAGAGCAATTTTCCCCCTTCCCCCTCACCGGCGAGGCCCCGGCCGGCCGGAATTTCTCTTCGGAAACCCGCCGGACTCGTCGAAGCTGCCCTTGTTTCTGCCGCCCCATTCTTCTTTTAAAATTTCATTCTTCTATTTACTCCTCTGTCTTGTAAATAAACTAGAAATTCACAGAAAAATCCAAAAATAGCAAACTAAAATTTGTTAGAAACCTCATGAAAAGGGCTAAATTTGTCTTAAAGCACTTTATTTGGAAAACGGCCAAGAATTTTCAGAAATATTTAGAATACTCTTTTCTGTTTTGAATTTTAATTTAAATTATATAGCAGTGCTAGGGCTAAGATTTGATCTACAAGTACAACATGGCAGCAGACAGCTTCTGGAATTTTATGGGGATTTTAGGACCACAAAGTTACATACAACCCTTTAAAAATACTCCAATCTGCCTAGTTAAATTATCATTTTCTAAAATATATTTTAGAAGTCATTCAAAAGGTTAGACCCAAAAGCAAAGCTTTAGCTTTGGTGCTCTGAGTGACTACATAAAATTTCATAATTTTATTCTAAGGTTTACTATTGATTTCTGATTTTATAATTTTAATTAACAGGAAGTTTGATGAATTTTTATAAAATCTAGAAAATTCCTCTAGGCCTCCACCAAATTTCAAAATTCATATTTCAGAGAGTGCTATCAATTAAAAATAATCTTGTGGTATAATTAAAAGTTTTATTTTAACCCTAAGTTAATAGTCATAGTTTAGTAAATAATTATTACCCGAAGAAAAGTGTCGATCAATCCTCAACCCAAGTTTGAATTGCTTGATTCAGAGAATGTGGCCAATTACAAATCACCTCATGGGAAATTGAGTAGATCTCTAGGAACCACAATCATAAAAGCAAAACTTAATAAAAGCAACGAAGTCGAAGAATTAGGGTTAACCCTAATTCATAAACATCGCCGTTTGAAACCCTAACTTACTCTTGCTAAAAGCATTAAGACTCTTTCATTGAACTTATCATAATCATAATGCCTCATGTAGATTCTGAAGCGCGCGAAGTAGCTGCAGATCTCGGTTCTTCGATTTTCGTAGAAGAAGTCAACGTCAACAGCTCAGGCGAACTAGGCAAGCCCCGGTGCACAACCAAGATTTTAACTTTTTCTTTTATAACTAAGTGGCTCATGTTTGTGCATTAAGTTGTTAGGAGTTGATTGAAACCTTAGTTGCATTTGTCTCCATAGGTAACCCTACCGGTAGCTGGTATAGATAACCAATTAGTTGCTATGCTTAGCAAATTCTTACCGGTAGAAGTCAAGCAGAGAGGATGCTGCTCGCGATTGGTAGGATATTGAATGAAACTATTACTTGAGACATACGACACGTGGTTGTGAATAATTAAGGAAAGATAAAAGATTGAGGGTCAGACAGGTGTACAAGTAGGTCGGCGACTGGTCCGGGACCAGGGTGACCGTAGTCTTGTCTGATCCATGTGACACAGTTGGTCAAGTATTGAATGTACTAATCATATGCTGGGAATATGGGGCCTAGAGATCGCAAAGTCGAACCTGCCCTATGGTGTCTGACTAGGAGGATATCTTGGGTGGGCAGCGTGGGAACTCCACAGAAACCGTCTGGGACGTGTTGTCTGGTGGGATGCAGCGCTGCTAAGGCAGGCGTAGGAGGAATTGACTTTGCAGGATCTGGTGTGAACGGTTGCCACGTGCGGTCTGGGACGCGCACGTGTCGTATGATTAGGTTAACCCTGTAGAGGTATAAAAATCGGTTCGAATCGCTGTCGCTCTCAGCTATGAGTTTGCTTGAACTCTTTGTCACATTACAATTAAGAAAACTGAGATTCCATGTTGAGGATGATTATTATATATTACACTGCTCCAGTTATGATTGCTTAGATCAGTGCTAACTAAAGTTACCATTCTAATCACTTAACCTGAGCTAAAATTGGACCAAGATTAGTTCAGGATCTGCGAGTCCTTTTGGCAAGGTAAACTCACCCCGAGTCAGCCAGCATGTCTAGGTGTTGGCTGTAGTCAGCCAATTTGACGGGTTAGCCTTGTTGAGCTTCTTAGAAGCTCACGCTTTGGTGATATGTGGTTTTCAGGCGTCGACATGTAGGACCAGGACCATAGCATCCACTGGGAGGAGTCTCACCCCGAGGTCGGGAATCTCCAGTGGGAACTGTGTGAATCGCCGCTGTAACACTTGAAGTGACTAGTAGCATGACGCCACTGGGCACGTGTAACATCCCGAACCTGTAACATCCCGAACTAAATTCTCGCTAAATCTTTTGTCAATAAAGGCTTATTGTGTTCAATAAAAATCTTAAAACCCTAAGTAATGATATCATAGGATCTAATCAACAGAACTTAAATTCAAAATTTAATTTGAAATCCAATCTTTACTGTCTTTCTGCTTCTCATTTCTTTCGCCCGTGCACCGCCGGCCTTGCTCCGCTCCGAGCAGGAACGAGCGCCGTCCGGTCTCCTCTGTTCTCCCCACTGCAAGCCGCCGCCCTAGTCCCTGCTTCCCCGGGTGCCGCTCCTCTGTTCTTTTCCATGTCTTCCTGACCCCGTCGTTTGGGAATCCGTTTCGCCCGACCTCCGACCCAGAGGTCGGATGACTTTTCCGATTCGCCCGACCCCGACCCCAGTGGTCGGACGCTCATTTCGTCTCGTCCGACCCTTCGTCAGCACACAAACCGCTGTTCGCTCCGCCTCGCTCGACCCCGAGGTCGGACATCTCGCTCCGCCTCGCTCGACCCTGAGGTCGGACAAGCAGTTTCGCTCCGTTTCGCTCGACCCCCGAGGTCGGACAAGCCGCATTTCGTTCCGTCTCGCTCGACCCCGAGGCCGGACAGACTCGTCGGACCCGAGCTCGAAGCGGCCGCGCCATTAATGCTGCCGGTCATCTTCCCAACCGTAAAAGTGCCTGGCCGTACACAGCAGTGCTGCCACCGCGCCGAAAGTCTTCGTGATGGGACGCGCACGGCCCGGCGCCCATGCGCTGCAGTACACTGCCGCCGCGCCAACTTGCGTCGTCCTGGAGAGACAAAAGGAACGGAGGCTGATATTTTTTCCCTGAGACGAAACACTTCACTCGGCGAGCTCCTTTGCTCCTCTGCGCGCTCGTCTCTCTGCTCTCGTCTCCACTCCCTTCCGCCATTACAGCCGAAGAGCCCCGCAGGGCCGAAGCAGAGCCAGCTTCTCTCGTGCTCAGGTGCGCTCGGTAAGCCT
The DNA here is from genome assembly GCA_001182835.1 of Oropetium thomaeum. Taxonomy (NCBI): domain Eukaryota; kingdom Viridiplantae; phylum Streptophyta; class Magnoliopsida; order Poales; family Poaceae; genus Oropetium; species Oropetium thomaeum. The sequence goes on from LFJQ01000481.1 coordinate 11,300, forward strand.
TGCCCTGCCGACGGTTCCATCGTCCGTCGCTATCGTCTCTAACCGTCGCCCCATTCTTCCGCGTTATTGCAGAAGTATCGGCGCGTCAACGTCTCTTTTCCGGCGACCGGTCTCTGTTGTCGTTCGTTCTTCTCCGTCAGTCCTCTGGTAATCCTTGCCGTCCGACCAGTCTAGCTAGTCCCGTCTGCCGAGGCAACACACTAATGGTTGTTAGAGAGGAATTCATGCAACTTCACTCATCTGTTAATACAAGATTTCCTTGCATCTTCATATAGGAACCGAGCTGCAGACGTCCACTGAGGCTGAGGAGGACTTCCCCGCTGCCGACCCCGCCGCCGACTGTGCTAACTTCTCCCCAAACCGAGGCAAGCCCCGGTGCATACCTATGTTTAAAGTTTTGCTTTCTCACTGTGTATGTAGGTTTTGTTGTGCATTAAGTTTCGAGGCTTGTGTGGAAACTTAGTTGCATGACTTGTAGGATCTCCTACGGGTTGTCCTGTTAGAGCCAGTACGTTAGTGCTATGCTTACTAATAGGGCAACGAAGGGAATTGAGTGGTATGGAGACTACTCAGGGGATTATTTATAGGAGTAGTTGAGGAAGTCAGGACCCAACATTGTGTGAATAAAAATTGAGCACAGTGTCGGGTGCGGTTGCATTGGTCAAGTTTGAGTTGTGTACCGAATACATACTGGTATATGGGACCCAGGAAACCGACGTAGCTCATTGCGCAGTGATTGGACGACCAGCCATCTCTTTTTCCGGGTGAACGGACCAGTATGGTGGATGATTTCGCATTTTTGTTTCTTGGGTATGTGTTAGTGGGAAAGGCTTGGGGCCGTACAGGGACGCAGGGCGTTGCCTGGAGGACCATGTCCTTGGAGAGATGGCAGTCGGCCCGACACTGTCGCGATGCAGTGAAAGGTGGCCACGTGCGACTCGTGGAGTGCGCACGTGTCGTGGTATTCGGGTTTCTCCTGCAGGATGTAAAATCAATTATAATTGCCGTCCCTCGCGGTATTGAGTACCACTTGCTCCTTTCTGCCGTGGCGACACTATAAAAATGTGATAGCAGGAATTGTGATTGGAGATTTGAGAATAAATTTCAGAACTGATGTATTGCACTTGTTTGCTTAGTTGCTGCCTCACTTAGTAACAATTTCATTAGCTATTTGATAACTTGGCTAAAATACTGAAAAACCATTAGTAGTGCTGTCGTTTGCAAATACCTACCAGCTGCCACCAATATTCCAGCATTTTAGGAGTCGGCCTTAGAAGGCCTATTGACGGGTAAGACTTGCTGAGCGTCAGTCGCTCACGGTTTGTTGATTGTTGTTTTGCAGGTAATAGTGCTGACTGTAGCCAGGGTGGTTGGGAAGAGGAGACGCCCTCGGAGTGGACCTTCGAGTGGGTCCCCGCTTCTCCCTCCCGTGGAGATTAAACACCATCGGGCTGGGGTGTTTGATCGAGGCGCCGAGTGATTGATTTTTGCTTCCGCTGAAATCCACGTGTTTGTTATCAAAACTACGTTTCCGCACTTCCTAAACTTCTGAAATCAGTTTGTAATATAACCTGAATTAATGCATCTTCTAGTCATTTATGCGAGTCCTTGTTAATTATTGTACTGCAAAGTCACTTGTTTCGGCAAGCGGCCCCCCCGAATGATCCTGGATGAGCAACCGTACGATTTTATCGGACGGGGTTGCGACAGCACGGTGCATGCTTTTGCTTAAATCTGAGTGTCGGAGTCTGTAAACGATTGAGTCTTCTACTGTTATGATTCCAAAAACTTTATTGGCGTACTCTGAATCAATATAAGACCTAACTTCAAATTTGTGAATTAATGTTGTATCAAAATCTTCTCTCCTTATAAATTACTGCTGTTTATTCCTGTCTGTGTTGTATCGTGTGTACGCTCGCTTCGCCGAGCGTTGCCGAACAGGATCCTGGGTCGAGGACGTCGGATTCCGTCCCGAAATTGGGTGGGTCCGCGTCAGCAACCTGGCACTGGCTGGCGTCCCAGCTTCACCAATCGCTGCCTCCAATTTCCATTGCGTGCCATCCGCATCGGCCAACGGAAAAATACAAAGGTCGGGCAAAGGTTCGCGTTCTTCGAAGCCCTCCCGCAAGGGCCCGCGTACAACCACTTCGTCCGGCCAGGCCGACGTCGACAAAATCGTGATGACCCGCGCATCGCCGCGCGAAAGCCTGTGCACCACGGACATCAAGTTCGTAGGAATGACAGGCTCCGCATCAGAATCCTTCTTTGACCTCCTCGACGAGGCGAACGGAGATTTCGGTGCGGAGCACAGCGAGGGAAGTCACAACCCCTCTCGCGAGTGTCTCATGGCGCACTCAGAAGATCTCCCTGACCCGGAGAACGATCGTCCCGCCACCCCCGCCAGTGGCAATGACCGGGACTCCCTCCCGCGACGTACTGCCTGAACAGTTACAAGCACGGAGGGAGGAGCTCCGTGAGGCCAAGCACCAACTGGAGCTGGAGCAAGCGGAGATTGACCATGAACTCGCTCGCTGCGGGGCCGGTGGACGTGCTCTCTCCATGGCGCCGGATGTGCGTCGATGAATTATCGAGGAAGGTGACGGATGCCCGCGTTTTGCGCGGGCGAGGCAGAACCTTGCCGCGGCGGCAGCTTTACTTCGGGGGCTCCTGAGCCCGCCACGCCTGAGGCTCGACGCACCCAACACGAAGTTGAGGCGCTGCTGCAACGAGCGGCAGCGCAACATGCGGAGAGCTCGCGATCACGAATTCGTAGACCGCATACACAGAACATGTCTGTCCGACAGACACGTCTTGGGACAGATGGGGCCTGCAAGGTCTCCGCCCGCGGGCGCCTAGGCACGAACCGTGACGCCGGAGCCACTTTGGAGGTGCGCCGGCGCCAACCGGACCACACCTCCGGAAAGGGCCAGGCTGGTCACCCGCACCGAGGCAGGCGCCACGACGAGAACGAGGATAGGAGTCCAAGCCCAGACGCTCCTGGGCCTCGAGCTCTCAGTCCCCACATCCGGGGCGCTCCGTTTCCCTAGCGTTTTCGGCCCCCAACCAACATGCCGAAGTACGCAGGGGAAACGAACCCGAGCCTTTGGCTCGAGGACTATCGCCTCGCCTGCCGAGACGGAGGAGCGGACGATGATCATTTCATCATCCGCAACCTGCCTCTCTACCTGGCCGACTCAGCCAGGACCTGGCTCGAGCACCTCCCCGCCAATCGGATCACGAGCTGATCCGATCTGAAGGAGGTCTTCGTAGGGAACATTCAAGGGACCTACGCACGTCCAGGCAATCCCTGGGACCTCAAGAATTGCCGACAGAAATCGGGGGAGACCCTCCAGGAGTACGTCCGGTGTTTCTCCTGGCAATGCAACGAGCTGCCGGACATTGGTGATGCCGACGTCATCGGGGCATTCTTGTCTGGGACTACTTGTCGCACCCTGGTCCACAAGCTGGGTCGCAAGAGTCCGCGAATGGCCAAGGAGCTTCTGGACATTGCGACCAGCCACGCTTCCGACGAGGAAGCAGTGGGCGCGATCTTCAACCGCCCCCACGAGACGTAGGGTAAGCGAGACGAGGATGCCGGCGAAGGTCCCTCAGACCGCTCCCACAGGAAGAAAAAGATCCGGCAGCCCCTGTCTGGGGGGCGAATGGTTGCGGCCGCCGAGCGCAAGGGCGGAAGGCGCCAGCAGCGGACACCTCGGACCACTTCGAGAAGAAGTGGAATGGGCCGTGCCCAATCACGAATGCTCGCTCATGAAGCGGTTCTTGACCCAGGAGTCTACGAGGGGCAAGCTGAGAGGCAAACCTCGACAAGCCCCTGGGGGTGCTGACGACGGTCATGGCGTTGGCGACGGCAACAGGGGTTTCCCGAAAACCGACGGGTGCCTCATGATCTTCATAGGTCCAGAGGCACACGGAGGAAAGCGCTGCGCAAAGATCGAGCGTCGTGAGGTCTTTGCGGTTGAACCGGTGACGCTGAAGTTCCTCTGGTGGTCAGAAGCATCGATTATGTTCGATCGGTCCGACCACCCCAGCCACGTCCCACGGTCGGGTCGATACCCTTTGGTAGTCGACCCAATCGTCAACAAGAAGCGCCTCTCCAAGGTGCTTATGGATGGAGGCAGTGGCCTCAACATCCTCTACGTGGAGACACTCGACACCATGGGCATCGATCGGTCGCTCATCCGACCGACCGGAACACCCTTCCATGGCGTCGTCCCACTCGGGCAGATCGATCTGCCCGTCACCTTCGGGACCCCGACCAACTTCCGAACCAAAAACCTCACGTTCGAAGTGGTCGGCTTCCACGGGTCTTACCATGCCATTTTGGGGCGGCCATGCTACGCGAAGTTCATGGCCATGCCCAACTACACCTACCTGAAGCTTAAAATGCCAGGACCAAAGGGGGTCATCACTGTTGGCGCCTCCTTCCAACGCGCCTATCAGTGCGAAAGAGAGCGGCGAAGTCGCCTCCACAACCATCGCGTCTGAGGAAGAGCTTGCTGCCATCCGGCAGCAAGTCAGCGAAGACGCGCCCGACTCCGACCGTAGGTGTAGGGTCTTTTGAGCTCGCTGAAGGCGCCAAAGAGATCCAGCTCGACCCTGACAACGCCCCTGAGAAGGTGGCAAAGATCAGGACTTCTCTCTCCCCCAAATAGGAAAACGCGCTCGTCGACTTTCTCCACGCGAACATCGACATCTTCGCGTGGAAACCCTCGGACATGCCCGGCATCTCGAGGGAAGTCGCCGAGCACTCCTTGCACATCAAGCAGGGATCCCGACCAGTGAAGCAATGACCGCGCAGCTTCGGTGAGCAGAAGCGCAGGGCAATCGGGGAGGAGATAGCCAAGCTGCTGGCAGCCGGTTTCATCAAGGAAGTGTATCACCCCGAATGATTAGCCAATCCCGTTTTGTACGAAAAAAGAATGGGAAATGGAGGATGTGTGTTGACTACACTAGTCTAGACAAAGCGTATCCAAAGGATCCGTTTCCTTTGCCGCGTATAGACCAGATTGTCGACTCGACCTCGGGGTGCGAAGCCCTCTGTTTCCTTGATGCGTATTCCGGATACCATCAGATCCCCATGAAGGAGTCCGACCAACCCGCGACATCCTCCATCACGCCGTTCGGATCATACTGCTACGACACGATGCCGTTCGGGCTGAAGAATGCGGGCGCAACGTACCAGCGCTACATGGTCAGGTGTTTCGACGAGCTCATCAGAGATATCATCGAAACATACATAGACGACATCATCGTCAAATCCAAGAAGACCGACCAGCTCGTAGCAGACCTAGAGTGGACCTTCGCCAAGCTCCGAGCGAACGACATCAAGCTCAACCCCGAAAAATGCGTTCTCGGGGTCCCGAGGGGGATGTTGCTCGGATTCGTTGTCTCCGAGCGTGGCATCGAAGCCAACCCGGAGAAATTCGCGGCCATCAGTCGGATGGGCTCGATTCGAAACCTGAAAGGGGTGTAACGCGTGACCGGGTGCTTAGCGGCGAGGAGCCACTTCATCTCACGCCTTGGAGAACGCGTGCATCCCGTCTACCAGCTCCGGAAGAAATCCGAGCGATTTCAATGGACGCCCGAGGCACAGGACGCCCTCGACAGGATAAAACTTGTCCTGACGAAGCCTCCAATCCTAGTGCCTCCGACCCCTAAAGAGCCGCTCCTCCTCTACATCGCCGTGACGGCTCAGGTTGTCAGCGCTGCCTTGGTTCTAGAGCGGACGGAGGAAGGCCACGCCCTTAAGGTCCAACACCCGATCTACTACGTGTGGTGGGAACGGGGATCCCGATCTTCCTACAGGTTCTGATAACTACGACTTGGGCGAGGTCGCGACACAAATCGATCCGGCTTCCGAACGGCACGTTCCGAACCCCGCAATCGCAGCACCACGTCCTCTATGGTTATCACTCGCGATGAACACGAGTGACCTCGCCGAGAAGGCTATCCCTGCCTGCGAATCGAAAACACAAGCAAGAACGAGAGAGAAAACAACCAAATTGCAAATCTGAATTGAATCTCACGAAGTTGGGGTCTCACAAACCGTTGTACGGCGACTCTGTTCTTGACAGAAATTATCTAAGCAAAACCCGAACCCTAAACATGGGGTGGCGGCTGTAAATAAAGGCAGAGGGACGTCGACATCCCTACTGGACGCGCCCCTATTGGGCTCAACACGATACAAAGCCGATCCGGCCCAAAAACGGTGTCGCAGCACCCTGACAGATTCTGGACTGTCCATTGTTTCGACTATTCCTGTTGACTCCGAAGGAATTTGGACATGGGACCGGTCCCATTGGAAAGGTGGTCTCGTCCTCTTTCCATCCATATGTAGTTCGTCAAAAACGGAGGTCGTATGCGACCTGGGCGTCCGTTTTAATGCAGGCTGCTCCTGGACTCCGAGTTGGACTCGACGTCGACGTGGGTTGGGCCTCTGACTTGGTTTGCACGTCCTTGGCCGACTCCTAGCTGTTCTCCAGGCCCTCCTCTGTCCTCTCCATGGTTCCTAATCACAATATAATCATTAGGTAGCAATCTATTCTCTATAGTAGCATATAAACTCGTAATTAAGAACAAGCTCACCTGTTGATTCAATTGTCGTGCACGAGCTCTAGTAATTGGACCTTCAATATCAGTAGCGGAAGAATGATTGTGTGTATCCATGGGTGCGATGTCCTCATCATCCTCCCCCTCTTGAAGCGGAGTTGTCCCCAACTCAAGCTCATCTTCTTCTCCCAAGTATGGCCGTAAATCTGAAATGTTAAAGGAGGGACTAACCCCGAACTCGGGAGGCAACTCAAGCACATATGCATTATCATTTATCTTCTCTAAAATCTTAAAAGGACCAGCAGCTCGTTGCATCAATTTAGACTTTCTCAATTCAGGAAATCTATCTTTTCTCAAATGCAACCAAACAAAATCGCCTGGTTCAAGTTTTAGTTCTTTTCTACCTTTGCTACCAGCAATCCTATATTTTTCATTCATTTTTTCAATGTTTTCTTTAGTTTGAGCATGTAACTTTAGAATAAAATCAGCACGCTCCTTAGCATCATTATTAACTCTCTCACTAGTAGGCAAAGGCAAAATATCAATTGGAGCACGAGGGTTGAAACCATACACTACCTGGAAGGGACTTACCTTGGTAGTAGAGTGTTCCGCTCGATTGTAGGCGAACTCAACATGCGGCAAACACTCCTCCCACATCTTCAAATTGTTCTTCAAAACAGCTCTCAACATTGTGGACAAGGTACGATTCACCACCTCCGTTTGGCCATCTGTTTGTGGGTGACAAGTTGTAGAAAATAGGAGTTTGGTACCCAACTTGTTCCACAAAGTGCGCCAAAAGTGACTCAAGAACTTCGCATCACGATCTGAAACAATAGTAGAAGGCATACCATGCAAACGAACTATCTCTTTGAAAAAGAGGTCAGCAATATGAGAAGCATCATCGGTTTTATGACATGGTATAAAGTGTGCCATCTTAGAAAAGCGATCCACAACAACAAAAACGCTATCCCTCCCCCTCTTAGTCCTAGGCAGTCCTAAAACAAAGTCCATAGAAATATCTGCCCAAGGAATCGAAGGAACAGGAAGAGGCATGTATAAACCATGTGGATTCAAACGAGACTTAGCTTTTTGACATGTCGTGCAGCGAGCCACAAAGCGCTCGACGTCTCGTCTCAATTTTGGCCAAAAGAAATGCGTGGCCAAAACATCCTCCGTCTTCTTCGCTCCAAAGTGTCCCATCAAACCGCCTCCATGCGCCTCCTGCAACAACAAAAGACGAATGGCTCCAACTGGAATGCATAGGCGGTTAGCTCTAAACAAAAACCCATCTTTCAACACATATTTATTCCATGCACGGCCCTCACGACAATGCAACAAAACATCTTTAAAATCAGCATCTAAAGCATATTGTTCTTTAATGGATTCGAGGCCAAAAATGCGACAATCAAGTTGGGACAGCAAGGTGTAGCGCCTAGACAAAGCATCAGCAATAACATTATCCTTCCCCTTTTTGTGTTTGATGACATAAGAGAAAGATTCAATAAATTCAACCCACTTAGCATGTCTACGATTCAATTTGTTTGACTACGAAGATGCTTAAGTGACTCATGATCAGAATGAATGACAAATTCTTTAGGCCATAAATAATGTTGCCACGATTCTAAAGAACGAAAAGAGCATACAATTCTTTATCATACGTGGAGTAATTAAGAGCAGGGCCATTTAATTTCTCACTAAAGTAGGCAACAGGTTTACCTTCTTGCATCAAAACACCACCAATTCCAATTCCACTAGCATCACATTCGAGCTCAAAAGTCTTACCAAAATCTGGAAGTTGGAGCAACGGTGCGTGTGTAAGCTTGTCCTTCAAAAGTGTGAAGGACTCCTCTTGTGTTGGCCCCCAATGGAAAGCAACGGCCTTCTTTGTCAACTCGATCAACGGTGCAGCAATAGTACTGAATTCCTTGACAAAACGGCGATAAAATCCCGCTAAGCCAAGAAAACTCCGCACTTGTGTCACCGTTGTGGGTGTAGGCCAGCTCTGAATCGCCTCCACCTTAGCCTTATCAACTTCAATGCCCTGTGGAGTCACAACATAGCCAAGAAAAGATACTCGATCTGTGCAAAAGGTGCACTTGTCGAGGTTACCAAACAAACGTGCATCACGTAATGCAATAAAAACAGCACGCAAATGATCCATATGCTCAGCCATAGACTTGCTATAAATCAAGATATCATCAAAGTAAACCACCACAAATTTACCAATGAATGGACGTAAAACTTCGTTCATCAATCTCATGAAAGTACTAGGTGCATTAGTTAAACCAAAAGGCATGACTAACCACTCATACAAACCGAACTTAGTTTTAAAAGCAGTTTTCCATTCATCACCAAGTTTCATTCTAATTTGGTGGTAACCACTACGCAAGTCAATTTTTGTGAAAATTATAGCACCACACAACTCATCAAGCATGTCGTCTAGCCTAGGAATAGGGTGACGATACCGAATAGTAATATTGTTGATGGCTCTACAATCTACACACATGCGCCATGAACCATCTTTCTTAGGAACCAAAAGCACAGGAACAGCACAAGGACTAAGGCTCTCACGTACGTACCCGCGGTCCAAAAGGTCTTGGACTTGGCGCTGAATTTCCTTAGTCTCCTCGGGGTTGGTTCTGTACGCCGCACGGTTGGGCAAGCTTGCACCAGGAATCAGGTCAATCTGGTGCTCAATCCCTCGAATGGGTGGAAGGCCTGGAGGTAGCTCAGCAGGGAAAACATCTCGAAACTCCTGCAAAAGGTTAGTAACCGCAGGTGGCAATGTGCAAGGCAAATCATCCATTGAAAACAAAGCATCCTTACACAACAAAGCATAGCATATAGTAGTACCATCATAAATTTCAGCAAGGTCAGATTTTGTAGCAAGCATGACAGGAGCTTTTAAAGTTATTTCTTGCTGAATTTCAGATTTAACATGAGGTGGTTGTTTAGCCGTAGCAGCCCTCTCCCTATCAGATTCAATAATTTCAGTAGGCGTCATAGGTAACAAAGTAATTTTCTTTCCTTTGTGCATAAAAGTATACTTGTTACTACGACCATGGTGCAAAGCATCATTATCATGTTCCCAAGGACGACCCAATAAAAGAGAGCATGCTTGCATAGGAACAACATCACAATCCACAGAATCACTATAAGTACCAAGGGAGAAAGGGACTCGACAAGACTGTGTTACCTTAGCTTTCCCCGAATCATTCAACCATTGAATATGGTATGGATGTGGATGTGGACGAGTGGTCAAGCCTAGCTTCTTGACCAAATCTGAACTCACCAAGTTGTTGCAGCTGCCCCCGTCAATGATCACACGTGCTCGCCTATTCTTGATCACGAACTCAATCTGAAACAAGTTATGGCGTTGAATCTGATCAGGTTCACTCACCTGCGCATTGAGGACGCGCTGAACAACGATGGAGTGGTACACGGAGGCGTCGTGGTTGGCAAGGACAACGCTGTCGTCCGGAGATGGAGCGTCATCCTCCTCATTGTCTTCAACGTCGGATGTGCTCACATAGCCTCCATCATCAGTGGCAATGTACGCTCGTTTGCTTGGGCAGTCGCGCTGCATATGCCCAAGTCCAAGGCATCGATGGCACTGAATCTCAGTCGTGCGGCCCGTGGATGTAGTGGAAGCAGAACTCTTCACTGGACCCTGCACGGAAGATTTAGAAGAATCTGCAGGGCGTGTCGAAGGAGGTAGTGCCGCAGTGGAGGATCGCTTGCTTGCTGGTGGAGGAGGTACACGATAGCTTGAAGAAGTACGTGGCGCTCCCGTATTTGTCGTCGTACTGTGTTGCATGGGACGGCCACTTCGTGCCCTTGTCGGTTCCTGTCGTCCCTGCAATTCGTTTTCTGCAAGCATAGCAACATGGAACAACTCGTTGACAGTGTTAAAGCGTTTATAATCAACAATATCCTGAATATCACGCCTCAACCCCCCATAGAAACGAGCCACTTTATCCTCCATGTCCTCAACTACCCCACAACGCATCATGCCTTTTTGCAACTCAGCATAGTAATCCTGTACCGAATTGCTACCTTGATCTAAGCGCTGCAATTTGAGACGCATGTCTCGCTGAAAAGAAGGAGGAACAAAACGATCGCGCATAGCTGTTTTCAATTCATCCCAAGTGTCAGGTAGTTGTCCTACAGCAGCTAGACCAGTCCACCAAATAATAGCAAAGTCCTTAAACTCACTAGTAGCTTGTCGAACTCTATGTTGCTCAGGAACAAGGTGGGAACTAAATTTTTGCTCGACCGTCATCTCCCAATCAAGGTATGTTTCAGCATCATATAAACCAGCAAAGGAAGGTATGGAAAATTTTACCTTAGCAAACGGATCATCATGAGGACGATGCTGGTCGTAGTTGTTGTTGTTGTGTCCTCCCATACCTCGACGATTATGGCGAAGACGCCGTCGAAGTCGTGCATCCCGAGTTGCACGCTCATCAATGTTGCCATCGGCATCAAAGACAACGTCGTCATCGTCGTCGTTGTTGTTGCCGGCAGGTGCACGCCCCTCCAAGGCACCTAGTCGTGTAGAAATCGCAGCCAACTGAGTGGTGAGGTCCTGCAGAGCTGGGGCGATGTTCAGCTGCGTGATGTTCGTCCTCACAGCCTCGGCGATCTTCTCATCGATCTTCTCAAGCGCCTTGTTCATTGCCTCCTGCATTTGACCTTGACTGACGCACTCATTAAAGTCTGCGGGACTCTTAGGCTCTTTAGAACCGGACGAATGTTGGGAACCTGCCATGATGAGAGAAACAAAAAAAACAAAGAAGGAAACAGTAAAGGTTATCCCTATCAACTACTAGGTTATGTTAAGGTGGGGGCACTCCTTGACAGCAAAAGGAAGTTTCAAACCAAGTTCTTACAAGTGTCGAACACAAGGCAAAGATACCTGGAAGAAGTGATCCGGCGATTACGAGGGTCAAGAAGCAGTGCCTGTTCAGAAGATTATGTGGAGCTTGGAAGGCAATATGATTTGTCAGTGGAACATAAATCAAAAACAGATAGTAATACTGAATAAGTGTCCAAAGTATTGGTCCTAGTTGCCGGTCAGAGGTGTCCTATACAGTTATGGTACGTGGACAAAGATATGATGTAGGAAAACAGCAACAAAGATCAATAGTCAAAGGACAGAAGCACAAAGGAGCACTGAACAATCTTATCTTTTTTTGAATTGTTTACCACTGAACAAGAAGCACAAAGGATAGAAGCACACAAAATTTCACCTGAAACAGAGGTGTAGTGTGGTCTAGGGAAATTCAGGAACGTTCTTGAAAAACCCTCAAACAACTTAAACGATTTTTTTTCTTTTTCTTCCTGATTTTTTTTAATTTTTTTGACAACGCCAAACCGACTTCGTCGGTTTGGGATGTGGTCCAAAACTTGTCACGAATCTACTGTAAAAATTTCAGCTCAAACAGAGTACCGAGCGAAAAGTTATGCCCGTTTTACTGAAGGTATCTCAAGTCAGGGTTTGCACAAGGCACACTTCGGCAGATAGGTCGGTGGTGGTGAGGGCATACCCTATCCTCCCAACACCGATCACGGAAAGACACAGGGTCACAAACTTCCCTGGTATGCAGCAAGGGATGATGATGCTGGGTGATCGACTATGATGCGGAAGATTAAACAGAGCACGCAACAAGGATGAAATCAAGGGTGGGACGGGTGGGATTTTTTTTGACTATTTTTTTTTTTTTCAACAAGGATGGCGGAAGCAAGACAAACCGAAATAAAACACGATCTAAACCAGCAACAAAACACGACTAAGGACACGAATTCAACACTACGGACTCTGAATTGAAATATGCAAAGGCTAAACACGGTCTTGGACAGGATGTAATCTACAACTATAATTTTTTTTTGGCTTTTTATGGACTCTAGGATGATCGACAAAACAAATCTAGTAAAAACAAAGGCGAACCTGAGGGAACACCTGAAGCTCTGATTACCACTTGGTGGGAACGGGGATCCCGATCTTCCTACAGGTTCTGATAACTACGACTTGGGCGAGGTCGCGACACAAATCGATCCGGCTTCCGAACGGCACGTTCCGAACCCCGCAATCGCAGCACCACGTCCTCTATGGTTATCACTCGCGATGAACACGAGTGACCTCGCCGAGAAGGCTATCCCTGCCTGCGAATCGAAAACACAAGCAAGAACGAGAGAGAAAACAACCAAATTGCAAATCTGAATTGAATCTCACGAAGTTGGGGTCTCACAAACCGTTGTACGGCGACTCTGTTCTTGACAGAAATTATCTAAGCAAAACCCGAACCCTAAACATGGGGTGGCGGCTGTAAATAAAGGCAGAGGGACGTCGACATCCCTACTGGACGCGCCCCTATTGGGCTCAACACGATACAAAGCCGATCCGGCCCAAAAACGGTGTCGCAGCACCCTGACAGATTCTGGACTGTCCATTGTTTCGACTATTCCTGTTGACTCCGAAGGAATTTGGACATGGGACCGGTCCCATTGGAAAGGTGGTCTCGTCCTCTTTCCATCCATATGTAGTTCGTCAAAAACGGAGGTCGTATGCGACCTGGGCGTCCGTTTTAATGCAGGCTGCTCCTGGACTCCGAGTTGGACTCGACGTCGACGTGGGTTGGGCCTCTGACTTGGTTTGCACGTCCTTGGCCGACTCCTAGCTGTTCTCCAGGCCCTCCTCTGTCCTCTCCATGGTTCCTAATCACAATATAATCATTAGGTAGCAATCTATTCTCTATAGTAGCATATAAACTCGTAATTAAGAACAAGCTCACCTGTTGATTCAATTGTCGTGCACGAGCTCTAGTAATTGGACCTTCAATATCAGTAGCGGAAGAATGATTGTGTGTATCCATGGGTGCGATGTCCTCATCAACGTGAGTGAAGTCTTGTCGGACACGAAGACTCGATATCTTCAGATATTGAAGATCTGATGCGGACCCACCCCAGATACTCAGTCCGGGACGGATCCCGCATCTCGTCAGGATCCTGTTGGGCAATGCTCGGTGAAGCGAGCATACACATGGTACAACACAGGTAGGACAAACAAAATTCTTTTATAAGATAAGAGAATTTAATACATCATTGCTTAATGAAATGAAATTTAAGTCTTACAATTCGTGTGAGAGTACGAAACTGAGTTTTGAAAACACAATTACAGCAAAAGACTAAAACGAGTATAGACTCCGACTCTCATGGTAAAGCAAAAGTATGAACCGTGCCTAGTGGCATCATGCTACTAGCCACTTCAAGATTCACTGCGGCGATTCACAAGTTCGCACTGGAGGTTTTCGACCTCTGGTCAAGATTCCTCCCACTAGATGCTCTCATCTTAGGTATGCACGTCGGCGCCTGAAAACCACGTATTTGCAAAACGTGACCTTCTAGGAAGCTTAATAAGACGGACCCATCAAATTGGCTGGCTACAGCCGACACCTAGACATGCTGGCTGACTCAGGGTGGGTTTACCTTGCAAAAAGGACTCGCAACTCCTGAACTATTTTTGGTCGAGTTTTAGCTCAGGTTAAGTGATTAGAATGGTAACTTTAGTTGGCACTGATCTAATCAATCATAACTGAAGTAACATACAATAATAATCATCATAACTTCACCCTCATTATTGCATCTCAACTTTATTAATTGTAATGTGGTGCGTTTCACGAGCGAACTTACAAACTAGGAGTGACAGTGGTTCGAAACAATTTTATACCCTGCAGGGGAAACCTAATCATACGACACGTGCGCGTCCCAGACCGCATGTGGCAACCGTTCACACCAGATCCTACAAAGTCAATTCCCTCCTACGCCTGCCTTAGCAGCGCTACATCCACCAGAACATACGTCCCAGATGGTTTCTATGGAGTTCCCACGCTGCCCGCCCAGATCGCCTCCGAATCTGACACCGTAGGGCAGGTTCAATTTTGCAATCAGTAGTCTACGTAGGTTTACTGGGCCCCATTGTACCCAGCATACGATTAGTACATTCAAAGCTCGATCAGACTCAGACCACACGGATCAGACAAGACTACGGTCACTCTGGACCTAGTCCAGTTGCCGACCTACTTGGTACCCTGTCTGACCCTCCAGTTTTATCTTTCTTACTCATCCATCACCATGTGTCGTATGTCTCATGTAATAGTTTCAATCAATATCCTACCAATCACGAGCAGCGTCCACTCTACTCGACTTCTAACGGTAAGACTTGCTAAGCATAGCATACTAAATGGTCATCTATACCAGCTACCGATAGGGTTCTATGAAAACAGATGCAACTAGGGTTTCGATCAACTCCTAGAAACTTAATGCACAAACATG
>LFJQ01000482.1:0-26158 GCA_001182835.1 Oropetium thomaeum
GGAACAATTCATGGCCACCCAACAGCAGCTCATGCAGGTTCTGATCGAGCAGAATCGGCAGGGTGGTCGTCAGCGTGCACAGGCACCCCCGCCAGAGAGCTCCTATGGGGATTTCTCGGCCGTTCATCCGCCAACCTTCGCGGATGCAGCTGACCCATTGGACGCCGATAATTGGCTGCGCACCATCGAATCGAAGTTTGA
This sequence comes from Oropetium thomaeum, assembly GCA_001182835.1. NCBI lineage: Eukaryota > Viridiplantae > Streptophyta > Magnoliopsida > Poales > Poaceae > Oropetium > Oropetium thomaeum. The sequence continues at coordinate 202 of LFJQ01000482.1, forward strand.
GCTCCTTCACTGCACCGAGCATCAGAAGACTCTCTTCGCGGCTCAGCAACTCCGTGGACCGGCGAGAGCGTGGTGGTTTAATTACACTGCCTCTCTTCCCGATGGCCACCAAGTGCAATGGACGGAGTTCCGGGAAGCTTTCAGAGCACATCATATTCCTGAGGGCCTCATACAGCGCAAGGCAAGAGAATTTGAAGAGCTGCGCCAAGGCCACATGAGTGTCCACGAGTACTCGCGCAAGTTTAACTACCTGGCGCAGTACGCTGGGCACCACGTGGACACGGACGCCAAGAAAAGGAGCTGTTTCATGAAGGGCCTAAACTCCAAGTTACGTGATCGCCTAGCCCTCCACAACAGCGCCAATTTCAATGCATTGGTGAGCGCTGCCATTGTCCAAGAGGATGCCATTCGCGCCCATCAAGAAGAGAAGAAGCGCAAGCAGCCAGCTGGAGGTCCCCCTGGGAATCAGCAGCCCCAGAGGTATCGTCTAGCCATTACGTCTCCTACGGGTCAGAGGTACAAGGCTCCGGTACCACCGGGTGGAAATTTTCGCCCGTCATTTCCAGCAGCGGTCCGTAGCGCGGCAAGGCCAGCAAGCGGGTTCTCAAGCCGGAAATTCCAGACAGTCGGCTTCAACTTCTCACCCGCCGCAGTCGTACAGCAACACGGGGCCGAGGCCGTGTTACAACTGCGGTCGTCCTGGGCATTTCGCCAAGGATTGCCGACAACCTCCCCGTCAGCAAGGCCATGTCCAGCAGAGCGACCCCCGCAGCGACAACAATTCCCGCTCTCAACCTGCTGGAAATGGACAGAAGCAGGGCCGTGTTAACCACACCACGGTCGAGGAAATTCAAGAAGGAGAACAAGTCCTTGCGGGTATGTTCTCAATTCAGAAAAATTCTGTGTTCGTTCTCTTCGATTCGGGTGCAACCCACAACTTCATTAGTAGGACATGTGTCCAAAGGTGCAACCTCCGCACCATCATCACTAAAACACCCTATCTTATCACATCACCCGCCGGAAAAATAACAACTACACTAAAAGTCCAGCAAGTACCATTAAAATTGGGAGGAAAAATCTTTAAGTCCCAATTCATCGTTCTTGACCACCATGGCATAGATATAATACTAGGAATGGGTTGGATGGTATACCATAGAGCCGTGCTACATATCTCGCCACGAAAAATCCAACTAGACTCTACGGTGCACGGTTCCATATCTTTCCAAGTCACACCACCCACCCCAATTTCCGGGAGTCTTCATCATGTCTCCGGAAGGAAGCTTGAAGATATTCCGGTCGTGTGTGAATTTCCCGATGTATTTCCGGATGATTTACCGGGACTACCACCCGATCGTGACGTTGAGTTCAAGATTGAACTTCAACCCGGTACAGCTCCTATCTCCCGAAGGCCGTATAGGATGGCTCCAAATGAGTTGGCAGAATTGAAAATCCAGTTAAAGGAGCTACTGGACAAGGGATTTATTCGGCCTAGTTCATCTCCATGGGGCTGTCCCGCCATATTTGTGAAGAAGAAGGATGAGACCCTGAGACTCTGTGTTGATTATCGACCGTTGAATGCGGTCACCATCAAGAACAAATATCCTTTGCCCCGCATAGACATCCTGTTCGATCAGCTTGTGGGCGCCAAGGTCTTCTCTAAAGTAGATCTTCGCTCGGGGTATCATCAAATAAAGATCCGTCCTGAGGACATTCCAAAAACTGCCTTTTCTACAAGGTACGGTCTCTACGAATACCTTGTCATGTCCTTCGGTTTGACCAATGCTCCAGCCCACTTCATGTATCTAATGAATTCTGTTTTCATGCCCGAGTTGGACAAATTTGTCGTGGTCTTCATCGACGACATCCTTATTTATTCCAAGTCGGAGGAAGAGCATGCGAAACATCTTCGTATTGTTCTCCAGAGGCTGAGGGAACATAAGCTGTACGCCAAATTCAGCAAATGTGACTTTTGGTTGAAAGAAGTACAGTTCCTTGGTCATGTGATTTCCGCCGAAGGTATCTCGGTTGACCCAAGCAAGGTGAAAGATGTGCTTGACTGGAAGCCCCCAAAGTGCGTCAAAGATGTTCGTAGTTTCCTTGGGCTTGCTGGATACTATCGACGCTTCGTCCCAAATTTCTCGAAGATCTCCAAGCCCATGACGGAACTGCTTCACAAAGGGGTCGTTTTCTATTGGAGTGATTCTTGTGATGAGGCTTTTCGAACTCTCAAGAAACACTTGACCACCGCTCCAGTTTTGGCTCAACCGGACATCACCAAACCGTTTGATGTTTACTGTGATGCTTCTGGCACGGGCCTGGGGTGTGTATTGATGCAAGACGGTCGCGTCATTGCCTATGGATCAAGACAGCTGCGACGTCATGAGTTGAATTACCCCACTCATGATTTGGAACTCGCCGCAGTTGTGTTTGCCTTAAAAATCTGGAGGCATTATCTTCTTGGGAATCTCGTACATTTGTACACGGATCACAAAAGCTTGAAATATATTTTTACTCAAGATGATCTGAATATGAGGCAAAGAAGGTGGATGGAATTGATCAAAGACTATGAATTAGAAATCCATTACCATTCGGGCAAGGCGAATGTTGTGGCTGATGCCCTAAGTCGCAAAGCTTGCTGCAATCTCATCATTCCTCAAGCAAATTCCATTGCCCCATGTTGCAACCCAGATGAACCAAGCCTTCGTGTCATTCCCCACGGAGCTTTATACAACTTGGCTCTTATTCCTACCCTCCGCGAGGAAATTATGACTGCACAAAAGGTTGATAAGGGCATGGAAAATATCCGCGCTCAAATAGGCAGTAACAAAATGAAGTGTTTCCGCCTTGACGAGGAAGGTGTTCTATGGTTCAACAACCGCCTGGTCGTACCCAAGGATTTTGAGCTGCGGAAGAAAATCATGGATGAGGCACATCTCTCCAAATATTCTATACATCCGGGCAGCAATAAAATGTACCAAGATTTACGAAGAAAATTTTGGTGGACTCGGATGAAGCGTGAAGTCGCTCGGTATGTCGCCGAGTGTAATACATGTCGGCAAGTCAAAGCTGATCATTTAAGAAGTGCCGGTCCATTGCAACCTCTCAGTATACCCGCATGGAAATGGGAAGACATTAGTATGGATTTTATCGTCGGTCTCCCGTTCACTGCTCAGAAACATGATTCTATTTGGGTGATAGTCGATCGACTAACCAAATCTGCTCACTTCATTCCGGTGCATACCCGATATAATGCGAGGAAATACGCGGAGCTTTATATCTCTCGTATCATGTGCCTCCATGGTGTTCCAAAGACCATCATTTCTGATCGGGGTACCCAGTTTGTGAGCCGTTTTTGGGAGCAATTTCACGAAGCACTTGGTACCAAGTTAATTCATGGTTCAGCTTATCACCCGCAAACCGATGGTCAAACAGAGCGTGTAAATCAAGTTCTGGAAGACATGCTTCGCGCATCTGTGCTGACCCATGGGAAGAATTGGGAAGAGTGCTTACCATTGGCTGAATTTTCGTACAACAATAGCTATCAAGAGAGCATCAAGATGTCTCCGTTCGAGGCGTTGTATGGTCAGCCATGTCGCACGCCTTTAAATTGGTCTGAGGCAGGAGAAAGAGTAATTTTTGGACCAGATTTAGTAACTCAAGCTGAAGAGAAAGTGAGGGCTATTCAAGAAAATTTACAAGCTGCAAGGTCCCGGCAGAAAAGTTATGCCGACAAAAGGCGTCGACCGTTAACTTTTGAAGTGGGTGATCACGTCTATCTTCGTGTGTCACCAACAAAAGGTGTTCAACGCTTTGGCATTAAGGGCAAGTTAGCTCCAAGATTCATTGGACCCTTCAAAATCATCGAGCGATGTGGTCCAGTAGCATATCGATTGGAGCTGCCCTCTCATATGTCGGGAGTTCACAACATCTTCCATGTCTCTCAACTCCGGAAGTGTTTGAAGTTGCCTGAACAAGTGGTCATCCCGGATGTTGAAGTATTCCAAGAAGACCTCACATATCCGGAGATGCCGATGAAGATACTTGATCGGAAGGATCGCGTAACTCGTCGGCGAACCAAAACTTTCTTCAAGGTGCAGTGGACAAATCATTCGGAAGATGAGGCTACCTGGGAAAGTGAAGAATTTCTTCATTCACAGTTCCCGGAATTCATGGCATCGGTCGTGAAGTAGTCATCGGTTTCCCCCCTTGTAACGTTTCCTCGAAATCTCGGGACGAGATTTTCTTAAGGGGGAAGGGCTGTAACATCCCGAACTAGATTCTCGCTAAAATCTTTTGTCAATAAAGACTTAATTGAGTTCAATAAAAATCTCAAAACCCAAAGTAATGAAATCATAGGATCTAATCAACAGAACTGAAATTCAAAATTTAATTTGAAATCCAATCTTTACTGTCTTTCCGCTTCTCATTGCTTTCGCCCGTGTACCGCCGGCCTTGCTCCGCTCCGAGCAGGAACGAGCGCCGTCCGGTCTCCTCTGTTCTCCCAATTTCCAACCGCCGCCCGAGTCCCTGCTCCTTCGGGTGCCGCTCCTCTGTTCTTTTCCATGTCTTCCCGACCCCGTCGTTTGGGAATCCGATTCGCCCGACCTCCGACCCAGAGGTCGGATGACTTTTACGTTTCGCCCGACCTCCGACCCAGAGGTCGGATGACCTTTTGCGTTTCGCCCGACCTCCGACCCAGAGGTCGGATGATTTTCACGATTCGCCCGACTCCGACCCCCAGCGGTCGGACATTATTTTCCGTCTCGCCCGACCCGTCATCACTCTCCGTTTCGCTCGACCCGAGGTCGGACAAGCAGTTTCGCTCCGTTTCGCTCGACCCCCGAGGTCGGACAAGCCGCATTTCGTTCCGCCTCGCTCGACCCCGAGGCCGGACAGACTCGTCGGACCCGAGCTCGAAGCGGCCGCGCCATTAATGCTGCCGGTCATCTTCCCAACCGTAAAAGTGCCTGGCCGTACACAGCAGTGCTGCCACCGTGCCGAAAGTCTTCGTGATGAGACGCGCACGCTCGGCGCCCATGCGCTGCAGTACACTGCCGCCGCGCCAACTTGCGTCGTCCTGGAGAGACAAAAGGAACGGAGGCTGATATTTTTCCCTGAGACGAAACACTTCACTCGGCGAGCTCTTTTGCTCCTCTGCGCGCTCGTCACTCTGCTCTCGTCTCCACTCCCTTCCGCCATTACAGCCGAAGAGCCCCGCAGGGCCGAAGCAGAGCCAGCTTCTCTCGTGCTCAGGTGCGCTCGGTAAGCCTTGCCCTGCCGTCGCTTCCCTCATCAGCCGTTATCGCCTCTAACCGCCGCCCTAATCTTCCGCATTATTGCAGAAGTAGCGGCGCGTCGACATCACTTTTCCGACGACCAGTCTCTGTTGCTGTTCTTTTTCCACCGACAGCCCTCTGGTAATCTTTGCCGTCCGACCAGTCTAGCTAGTCCCGTCTACCGAAGCAACACTAAAGTTTGTTAGAGAGAAATTCATGCAACTTCACTCATCTGTTAATACAAGATTACCTTGCATCTTCATATAGGAACCGAGCTGCAGACGGCCACTGAAGCTGAGGAGGACTTCCCCGCTGCCGACCCCGCCTTCGACTGTGCTAACTTCTCCCCGAACCGAGGCAAGCCCCGGTGCACACCTAAGATTTAAAGTTTTACTTTGTCACTATGTTTGCAGGTCTTGTTTGTGCATTACGTCGAGGAGTTGTTTGACACCTAGTTGCATAGCCTTAGCAGGAATTCCTATGGGATAATCCAGTAGCATCAGCTAAGCGCTAGCATGCCTTGCTAATATTAGGAATCGGTAGCATATGAGTAGTATGGAGACTACTCATTCGATGGCTAAAGTCTTGCGGGAGGTGGGTGACTGTCAACTGTGTAGTTTTTCAGGAATGGGCACAAAATATGACATTAACTGTTAGCCAATATTGCTGAATGGATTAAGTTAACAATGGTACTGAATGTCGGCACCCATGGGCAAGTATTGAGTTGTGTACCGAATGCATACTGGCATATGGGAACCAGGAAGCCGACGTAGCTCATTGCGCAGTGATTGGACGACCAGCCATCTCTTTTTCCGGGTGAACGGACCAGTAGGGTGGATGATTTCGCATTTCTGTTTTTCTTGGGCATGTGCTAGTGGGAAAGGCTTGGGGCCGTACAGGGACGCAGGGCGTTGCCTGGAGGACCATGTCCTTGGAGAGATGGCAGTCGGACCGACACTGTCGCGATGCAGTGAAAGGTGGCCACGTGCGACTCGTGGAGTGCGCACGTGTCGTGTTATTCGGGTTTCTCCTGCAGGATGTACATCGATTATAATCGCCGCCCCTCACGGTTAAGAGTACCCGCTTGTCCACTGTGTCACATCTTGCCGAGAATGTGGATTGTATGGTGGGCAAATCGATGTATTGGGATCTCAATGATTTGTATTGCAACCATGTTTGTTTAGTATTTAAGAGCACATTTTACTACTGCTAGTGAACTCTTAAAATTTTGGCTAAAACCTGAAAATAGGATTTACCATTAGTGCTATTTTTGCAAATACCTACCAGCTGCCACTAATACTCCCTGCATACTAGGAGTCGGCCTTAGAAGGCCTATTGACGGGTAAGTCTTGCTGAGCGTCAGTCGCTCACGGTTTGTTGTTTGTTGTTTTGCAGGTAATAGTGCTGACTGTAGCCAGGGTGGTTGGGAAGAGGAGATGCCCTCGGAGTGGACCTTCGAGTGGGTCCCCGCTTCTCCCTCCCGTGGAGATTAAACACCATCGGGCTGGGGTGTTTGATCGAGGCGCCGAGTGTTAGATTTTTGCTTCCGCTGAAATCCACGTGTTTGTTATCAAACTACGTTTCCGCACTTCTTAAACTTCCGAAATCAGTTGTAATATAACCTGAATTAATGTATCTTCAAATCATTTATGCGAGTGCTTGTTAATTATTGTACTGCAAAGTCACTTGTTTCGGCAAGCGGCCCCCCCGAATGATCCTGGATGAGCAACCGTACGAATTTATCGGACGGGGTTGCGACAATGGATCAGCTTGACGAAGCGCGTGACGTAGCACTCCTGCGATCGGCAAAATACCAGCAGGCGCTGCGACGTTACCACTCCCGCTACGTGCGGGAAAGAGCGTTCAACGTCGGCGACCTCGTCCTTCGACGCGTTCAGAGCAGCAAGGACCGCCACAAGCTGTCGCCTCCATGGGAAGGGCCCTTCATCGTCTCAAGAGTCCTCCGACCCGGCTCCTACAAGTTGCAGATGGCGGACGGACAAGAACTCGCCAACGCGTGGAACATCGAACAGCTACGTCGCTTCTATCCCTAAAACTCGTAGTAGTCTTACCATTCCTCGCCACCAAGTTAAGCGGTGCCCGACCCCCGTCACGCGGGAGCCGGGCCCCGCTCGGGGGCTACACCTGCAAGGTGCGCATCGCGCGCGCACCTTGACCCTTATGAAAACTTTTTTCCGTCTCATCTGCAACGTAGTACCTAGAACTAACGATAGTTCGACTTCGTGCCAACCGAGATAAGCGGCGCCCGACCCCCGTCACGCGGGAGTCGGACCCCGCTCGGGGGCTACACCCTCAGGGTGCGCGTACTGAACGCGCACCCCGAGCGCTCGTTAAAACTCCGCCGCTTTACTAAGCGGCGCCCGACCCCCGTCACGCGGGAGTCGGACCCCGCTCGGGGGCTACACCTGTAAGGTGCGCATCGCGCGCGCACCTTAACCCACGCTAAAATTTCGCTATTTCGCTTGCAAAATTTCGAGGAGAGGGTGAACGAAACTTCACCTTCTTCAAGGGTCTCGACCCCTCGCCCTACGTTCGAATCTCAGAAGGGAAAGTCACGAGCGGAAGGAGATGCGAAGTCTAACTGGTCGGACCGCGCAACACCTACGACCCCCGAAGGTTACGGCAACGGCGCTCATCAGCTAGGCGGAGCATCGGAGCCGCCCGTGGCCTAAGACTCCTGAGAATCGAAAACAAGAAAAAAAGGGGTCGGACACCCTCGCGACTCTGTGAAGCAGTGTCTTCATAGAAACACTTAGAGACATCATCAAAAGAGAATCAGTTCATTCCATTCTGATTTACAAAAGGGCCGGGCACTTTTGGCCTCGGCCGTCCTAAGTACAAAACTAAAACTACTCTAACTCCTATTCTGCCGGGGGGGGGGAGGGGGCACGTCCTCTGCCTCTTCTGCCACCGTGCTTGCAGCTAGTACCCGCGCGAAGGGAGCCGCCTCCGCCTCGATGGCGTCCAGCTCGGCGTCAGTATATCCGGCAGCAAAGCCCTCGCTCAAGTAGTCGAGGGCGATGTTGGCGTAGTGCGACCGGGCGACGGCGAACGCCCGGTGCACCCCCCGGTACACTCCATCCTCCGCCATAGCCCGCGCCCGGGTGACAAGCCGGGGAACTTGGGGAGCAAGCACGCTCGACCCAGCCTCCCCGGCCACGCCAAGGTCGACGAGGGCTGCACGGACGACGGCTCGGAGGGCCCCTTGCTCCTCGACCTCTCCCTTCAGCTCTTCCCGGAGCGAGGACAGCTCCTCCCGGAGCGACGACAGCTCCTTCGTGCTCGCCTCCAGCTTCTCGGTTAAGACTGCAAAACGAACAACAATGGTCAGCCCGCGACTAAGTCCAAAAGAGGGGGTAGAGTCAGGAACGGAACCTACCCGACGTGCCGGCACGAAGCCTCTTGAGCTCGACGTCGCTCTGGGCCACCTCCGCCGCCAAGGAGGCGGTCACCGCCTCGGCCTCGACCCGGGCCTTGGTCTCCTCCTCCAAAATGGCCGCCGCTGCCTCCAGCCGGCAAGCCTGCTGCACCGTCAAGGCCGTCAGGGCACCATGGCCCTGCCACGCCTCCTCCTGCTCGGCGCGGAGTCGCTCCGCCATGGCCTTCTCCCGGGCGAGGGCGTCCGCCGCCGCTTTGCGCGCGGCAGCAAGCCCCTCCTGCTCGACGAGTCGGCCACGAATGAACGCCGCGACCAAGTCCAAGGCGGACAAGACCCCCTCCGCGTCCCGCCGCGCGCTCCCGGGACCTGGGGCGCCTTCTTCCACCACCCTTGCAGCCGGCCGGGTCGCCGGCACCGCCGCCATCGGCACGACAGCGGCAGCCTCCCCAGCGGCGGCACCCGACGCCGCTGCCTCCTCCGCCGTCGGAGGCCCAAAAACGGGCGGCTTCGGCCCAGGCGCTGGGGCCTCCACCCGCCTCTCCGCCAACGGCGCCTCCGGAGGGGCGACCTCCACCGCATCCTTTGGTTGCGGCTTGGCAGCCACCGCCACCTCCGCCGACGGGCGCGGGGGCTCCGAAGCCCCGCCCTCGGCGCCCATTGAGGCGCGCCCGGGCCGTCGACCCGCCAGGGCCTTCCGCGGCGCTATCGCCAGCGACCCTTCTCCCGCCGCGGGCCTGCAAAAAGAATGGATGCTTAATACAAGCGAAGGAAGGAGAAGGTTCTCACGAGCGCGCTTACCCTCGCACTGACGAAGTCCGGCGACGCTTCGGGGTCGACCCTCCTTGCTCCGCCGTCGGGCGCTTCTCGCCGACCCCCGGGCCGGCCGCCCCGACAGATACCTACCCAGAGGCCGACGGACCCGACCCCGCCGACTCGGGGCGAGCACGAACGCCCGTCGAAGCGGGCGCCTCTCCTTCAGGGGCCGGCTGCCCCACCATGAACGTCGACGACGGAGGTAGTGCCGCCGTCGAGCCCCGGGCCTCCGACCCTCGAGGTCCCGACCCGTGGCCCCGTTGGTGGGCGTGCACCAACTCCTGCCTCGGGGCAGGGGGAGGGATCTCCACGACCTCCTCCTCTTCCTCCTCCTCGTCGTCGTCGTCGTCGTCGTCGTCGTCGTCGTCCGACCCCTGCCTGCGCCGACCCCGGGCCAGCTTAGCCCGGAGCTTGAGCATCCGCTTGGCCTTCCGGGCGTCCTTCTTCCGCTTGTGCTCCTCAGCGGCCAAGCGGTTGGCCTCCCGGACGGCCGCGTCCTCGCACAACGGAGGGCGAGAGGGTCGGACCACGGGCTCCTTCCTCTGTCACCAGCCAGAAGAGAAAAGTCAGAATCAGAGGAAGGAAGATGAGAGGGGTGACAATACAAGGATCGCGCTTACCAAGAGGGAGCTTCCCTCAGCAGGACGCATCGGCGGGTGGTCGTCCACCGGATCCTCGAGGTCCTCCGCCGCGAGGGACTCCCGGAGTCGCTGCCTCAGCTCCAGCTCGGAGATCGGCTCGGTCGACATCGCCGACCCGGAAAGATTCGAGCCGGGTACCATCTCCCAGAGCCGAAGCCGCCGCGCCATCAGCGGCAGCACGCGGCGGGCGTGGAACGCGGCGACAACCCCGGCGCCGCGCACCCTCCGGGCCCGCAGCTCCCACACGACGTCGAGGACCTCGTCCATCAGCTTCTGCTCCTTGGCCGGCGGCCCCCACCTCCACAGCGCGGGCGCCGCGTCGAATGTACGCCCGGTAAACACAGGGAGGGGCGCGGCAGCGTCGTTCTTGAGATAGAACCACTGCCCGTGCCACCCCCTGTGAGAGCTCCGCAGCCGCAGGGGGATGTAGGAGCCGGAGCGATCGCCGCGGAGGTGGATGCTGGCGCAGCCGATGGGGAGGTGGGGCCCCTCCTTCGTCTGGAGCGTGACGGAGAAGAAGTACCGCCACAAATCAAAATGGGGCGCGATCCCCAGATAGCCCTCGCAGAACGCCACGAAAACGGCGATGTGCAGTACCCCGTTGGGGTTGAGGTGCTGCAGCTCAAGGCCGTAATAGTGGAGGAGCCCCCGCAAGAAGGAGTGCGCGGGGACTCCAAGCCCGCGCTCGTGGAAGTGAGCGAAGGACACCACGTAACCTTCCGGCGGCACGGGCACCTCCTCGCTGCCCGGGAGCAACCACTCCCTCGCCTCCGTCCGGGCAACGAGGAGGCCACGGCTAACCAAGCCCTCGAGGCGCGTCTTCCGGATATCGGATCTTAGCCAAGAAGCCATGGAGGACGAGCAAGAGGTGAGATGTAAACGAACAAGGAATACGGGGAAGACGAGGAGAAGGAAGATGCGCAAGCACGGAAGGACGAAAGGCAAAAGAAGACGCAAGTAACGGATGCGGCGAACAGACGAGCGAGGTGCGTATTTATACCTTTCACCCGCTTGGCGCTCCTCTCACCGCCAACGGGCCCCGCCTGCTCATCCCGCTCGGCACGGGCGTCTCTTCGCCTTCCCAGCCTCCTCTCGTACCGCTCGCTGCAACTGGGCCCGCGGAGCCACCTCACGCAGCGCGGGAAATATCCCGCCCTCTGGATATCACTCCAAAACCGCTGCGAGTGGGGCCCGCCTAGCCAGTCCGCCCTGCGCAAAGCGCGACTTCGTCGTTTCGACTTCCTCTCACCCCACTCGCTGCCTAACGGGCCCCACCGGGCGCCACGAGCAACGCGGGAAGCTTCCCGCGTGCCTGGCCCTTTTCTTTCTGCCACTGCAAGCGGGACCCACGGTACCGCCTCACGCAGAGCGATATCCGCTCCCGCCCTTGCGACGTTCGTCGCCAGTCGCTGCAGAAGGGACCCACGCGACCACCCGTCAGGCAGGGTCGAGCGCACGCGCGCTAGTACTCATGACCCGTGAAGACTAACGTCTCTGCCGCACGTCCCGTCGCGGCAGGCGCCTCTGTTACGCTGCTGCCATGAAATAAATTCTGGCAGACAGAGGTTTGGGCTGAAAAATGCCCCGACGGCCCAAAGAGTTCGAAGGCTGGCCCCACAGACGGGTTCGACAGTCGCTCAGGGCGCAAATAGAGTGAGGGGTGGATAGAGATGGGCCCGCAAGCGGCCAACACCCTGGCGCGCGAGCGCCGAGGGCATCTCCGTCCGCGTTCGAGTCCCGGTTCACGCCGACCCATGGGTATCCTATCGCAAGGAGGCATCGAGCCCTCGGAGCCTAGCGAACAGCATCCGAGTACCAAATTGGGACGGCAACCAGGAATATTGAGGTCGACCACCAGCTGGTCCATCGGAGCACCCCCCGAAGGGAGCCCGGGCCTCACTCGAACTCTCCCGTTAGCAACTCGACGAGCGTCACGCTTCGGCCTCCGTGGTAAAGCGTGGCCCGGCTCGACCTCCTCGTCTGGCGGACAGACGCGCTGGAGGAACGGAAAAAGTCGAACCGTATCCACGATCGGACCACCGCAACGAGTGGGAGTCTCGGGAACGGAATCGCAAAAAGAGATCCATTTACGGGATCGCAGAACACGTAAGCTCAACGGGGCACGACGCGAGCCTACCGTCAGGAGTTTGCCGCTCCCGATATGAGTGACTCCAGCCCCCCTCTCATGAGGAGGTCTGGCCCCACTCGGGGGCTACTGTTGAGGGTCACTACCGAGGTTTAGTTAACCTTGATGACCCTCGACCCTAACGACACGATCAGGATATAAATAAACCTCGCCTAAACCAGTCTCCGTACCGTACGGGCGCACTGTGGAAAGAATCGACTGACGATCTCCGCCTCGCCCGACCCCCTCAAGGAGGGGTCGGAGCCGATTGACGGTCTCCGCCTCGCCCGACCCCCGCAAGGGGGGGTCGGATCTTGCACGCTCGGACGGGGCGCTCGACCCCGCCTCCCTGGGGTCGGACGAACGCGCCTCCGCCTCGCCCGACCCCTGGGTCGGGCGAATCACCTACTGCTCCACGAACTAGGAGGGCGACGACGGTTGGGGAGTAAATACCTGACACTCCACGACCACTAACAAGCAGGGTAGCTCGCCAACTCGGGCAAGTGGGAGTTAAATGCACACGACGTGCACCGCCCACGGCATGGGCGCCGCTCCCCAACAGCCCCCTGTCAGTGACTCATCGCCCTGTACAACAAGACGTCCCGAGCGACGGCCACACTTACGGCGTCATCAAACCGGCTCCTACAGTGGTGTCTTCTCCATACGGATGGAACTCCACCGGATGACAGCACAGGCCATTCCGACGAACAGGAACAAGTACGGCCAAACCAAGGACGACGCCCCATCACGGCCCGGCCTAACTGGAGTACGGCTGCCGTCAGCTTCAAGGAAGCAGCCCCCCTCTAGCCGTCGTATAAAAGGGGAGGGGAATCGAAGACGAAGGACAACTCTCCAAGATCGACAAGTTCTCCACAAGCAAAGTCCAGAGAAGCCTCCACGATCCACGAGCTCTCCAGACACATGAACAACACTCACGAACTCTCATAGAGGCGGAAATCCCTCTCTCTTCCTCCTCTGTTTGTAACCCCCCACTGTAATCTCAGTCGCAAATAACACGAGCTGCCACCAAAACTGGACGTAGGGTATTCGGCCCGAACCAGTATAAATCCTTGTGTCCCTTTGCGAAACCATCCGAGCCCAAAACGCGCTTCCCCTAAAATAAATCACTAGTTGGTGATATCGAACACCGACAGTCCTATCCTTGAGTCTAGCAACTTACGCATTACAATTGACTTTGCTCTCTTGCACTTAGAAATACTAACATTAGCATGCATCTGTTCCTAAATTGTTTGCTTCATATGTTCAATCTTCCACCCAGGATTAGCCATGATGGATGTCTCAAAATCTTCAGCTATCCTCCTTGAAGTGACAAGACTATTATCTCTTCTTTGTGGACATGCATGCTCATCTTTGAATGCATTCACTTGCCATCCTTCAGTTCTAGTCGTAGTAGACAAGAGTATATACCATGGGCAATTGGGCCAAGCACATTTTGCCCTCAACCTCTTCAAGTCATTCTTTGGAAATTTGATGACCCTTCTTGTTGCTAGGGCATCCTTTTCAACAGCCTTTTTGAATTCATTTTTCCCACTAAATTTCATTCCCAAAGAAAAACTTGGAATTATTGCCTTCTTGTCAAACCTTGAATATTTGCTCTTCCTTCTAATTAGCTCATGATCACTGCCACCTTCATCGTAGTTGTCTTCTTCTTCACTTGAGGAAAAATATGAAGTGTTGCTATCATCAGATAAGTTATCAACAGGGAATAGCTCCAAATCCTTTTCTGTTATACCTTCATTGTTCTCGTCAGCAAAAACAAAATATTCTCCCTGCACAAACTTCTTCCTAAATTCTTTGTATTTGGCTTTGCTCTCTGCCGCTTCCTCATCAACATCTGAGTTGTCATCATCTCCTGGTAGATAATCACTGTCAGAGCTAGTGTTCTCCTCATGGCCATTGATTGTTTGCATGAAAATTTACTCTTTTAAACCTGAAATTGAGGTGGCAATTGGCCTGCTAACATTGTCATCTCTCTGAACTATTTTATTTAATGTTGCAGATTGTAATGGATCACCATCAGAGCAGACGTCAATGATCAAGGACTCCACAAAGACATCCACAGTGACTCCAGGTGCGATAGAATCAGACATTACTTGGCACGCATTGTCATCACTAAGCGACGTCAATCCATTTCTCAATTCTGTACCTAGTAATAACCAATACATCAGTACAACTTCAAGGTCCTTGCAGTGATCTTCTAGATGGCCTCGAACTTCTGGTAGAGACATTTTATCTCTATCTTTGAGTGACATTCCCTCGGAGCCTCCGCAATAACGTAAAGCATTACCGTCATTGATAAACTCTCCATGATAGTGAAACCGAACTGCTAGATCAGAACATGAATCCATTATGGAGTACTAATCGCACCTACCTACATGCGAATCAAAAAGATAGTTATGGGAGATAAACCGAGTCCATTGATAAGCAGGCAGGCCAAAACAATCATGCGCATCTCATTTAACATTGAATACAAAATTCCTTTAATAAATAAACAAAATATATCTGTTGAGGGTCAATACCGGTGATGACCGGTATTACCGGCCCTCCGACTGCTTTACGTATAAAGCAGCGAGCGACCTCCGTCTCGCCCGACCTCTATGCCACGATGCGCGTACAGTGGCTCGGGCCCACAGACGGGTCCGCCTCGCCCGACCCCCTCGACCGGGGTCGGATCATCCGCCGCTCGACTTAGGCCCCCGACCTCACCATGACGGGGTCGGGAGCTCGTGCCAGAGCCCGCCTCGCCCGACCCCAGGGGTCGGGCGAATCGCTCCCTCCTGACCCTCAGGGGTCGGGAGCGTCGCCTACCGCAACAAAGGCGATTGGCACTGAGTGGTTGAGAAATAAAAGCTCAACGACTCCCGTGGCTACCGAAGCCCCCCGTACAAGTGGGCGGTGACCGCCCACGTCGCACAGTGAGGGCAAGGCCGTCACTATGCGCACGACCCCCGTCAAAGCCCATCCCTTCTACCGGGACGGGACAGCCATGATTGACATTCTGACCAGGTACGGAAGCAACGGCGACTGGTCCTTCTCTCCTCCAACCCCTCGTCGGAGGACTCTCCACCATGCTGAAAAGACTTCCCTCGTTGACGGCCATTCCTGTGGCGCCACCGACCGGAGAAGCATCGTCATGTCTGCGACGTCATCCACAGCGGCCGGCACGGAGTCTGAGGCGTCAACAGCGCGGCCTACAGGACGCACGGCCATGCCGTCGCCCACTCCCTCGCGCTGACCCTCTGTACGCCCACCTCCCTCCTTGCAGTATAAAAGGGGGAGGCGGGAGAACGACGCGGGCAAGCTGAACATTAGGCTACACGCGAACATTACCTCCCACCACACGTAGAACACCAGAGACTTGGGAGCTCGTCCCTCTCTCGCCCGTTTGTAACCCCCCTTTTACAAACTGTCGCGAGTAACACGAGCAGCCTCATCGAACTGGACGTAGGGCACGTTGCCCGAACCAGTATAAATCCTTGTGTCCTCTCGCGAACCATCCGAACCAAAACACGCACTCCACGATACTAATTACTCGTCGGCCACAACGAACGCCGACAATATCAGTTTGCTAACCTTGTGTATGTACGTGCGGTAAGATGCTAGCACTAATATACAAACACTACGGACAAGCACTCCAATCACGGGGCAGGCAACAAAGCTGCAGCACTCAAGGATGAGGACGAATCAATTCTAATTTATGAGCGAGAACGGTCACGGCAGCGGCAGGCTTTATTTGGCTAGGGTTACAAGAGAGTCCGAGAGCGAGTCAGAGAGCAAGGTGCCACTTCAGATCAGCCACATTGGATCTAATCAACTTGCCACGCGTGCAAAACCAGAGGTAAAACCACTTAAGAACTATAAATACATAGTTTCTAGAGATGAGGGACCAAATATATCTAGAAAAGGAGATGAGGGACGGAAATTAAACCCAACTAAGAGTTAAGGTACTAAAGTTGGACTTAATCCTAGATATTATTAGTCAAAATTAAACATCTTTTAACTTTGATCGAATCTAGAAATGTTAAATGATTACATTTAGGAATGTAGGATGTAGGTAGTACGTACAATTTTATTGGTCATGATGAAAAAAATAATTCGAATTAGACTGACGCAAAACAAATTCGCGAATCCCGTTGTTGTTTTACTTATTTACCAGCCCCCCTACTCGATGTTCATGAGCTAGCTTGTCGTCGACGTGTGCCGCCTCTTGTCGAGCTTGGTGAAGGAGAAGCCGTCCACCTCGAAGTTGTCGTACCGGCGGAACATCTCGGCCAGGAGCATGCAGGCCGTGTCGACCACGGCGTCCTTGGCGGCGCACTGCTTGTTCCCGGTCTCCGGCTGCCCGGTCTGCGGCCCGTTGGACCAGTAAAGATACTGCAGCAGCGCCTGGCCCTCGTCTCCGAGGAACCTGTCCGGAACGAACTCGTCGGCGCGGTCGAACACCTTGCCGTCCCGCATGGCGAGCGGCTGGTACCCGCAGAGCAGGTCGCCCTTGGCCACCTGGAACGCGGCGTCGTGCGAGCGGAGCACGAAATCTTTGCGCGCGCGGCCGAACTGCAGCGGCACGGGCGGCCTCATCCGGAGCACCTCGTACACCGTGGACCGCACCAGTGCCATCTCCCTCACCGTCGAGAACCCGACCTCCCTTTCGTCATCGTCGCCGAGCACCCGCCGGACCTCCTCGCGAAGCCGGCGCCGCAGCTCCGGGTCCTTCCCTACGTCGCCGAGCAGTAACGGCAGGAAGACGGAGAAGCCGCCGAACGCGTTGAACCCGAGGACGAAGAGCACGTTGTTGATGGCGTCCTTCTTGCTCAGGCCGTGCTCCTTCTCGCCGACGGACACGGCCTCGGCGCCGTGCTTCTCGACGAACTTGTACAGCGCGTTGTACGAGGGCGAGACGAGGAAGGACGGGAACGGGAAGGAGTGCAGAAGCAGCTCCTCCAGCGGCTGCAGGAACCCGACCTTCTGCGTCGGGATCAGCTGCAGCGCCAGCCACGCGTCCAGGATGAAGAAGCCGTAATTGTCCACGAATGAATCCGCCGCCGTGTCGGCGCCCACCAGCGCCTTGCACAGGAACCGGAACAGGCACTGCTGCAGCGGTCCGACGAAGCCCGCGGAGGGCTTGCCCTTGTCGAGGAGGTCGGCCTCGACGGCGCTGAGCATGCCGTCGACTCCGGCGCGGAACTCGGCGGCCCAGACGCGCGCGCCGCGGTGGAGGAGGTCCATGGTGAACGCCTTGGTGCGCGCGTGCTCGGGCTCCTCCGTGTCGAGGTACACGCCCACGCGCGTGCCGCCGGTGAAGCCCGCGCCGGGGTTGTAGGGCCCGACGAGGACGTCGCGCTTGTCCACGAGGGCCGGGTCGAAAAGCGCCGTGAAGGCGGCGGCGTCCACGACGGCGACCACGCGTGGATTTATACCGAGGAAGAAGGGGAAGGTCGGCGGAATGTTGGCGCGGAACACCGTGCTGCGGTGCGCGGCGGCGCGCCGCCGGAAGAACTCCTCGGGCCCTTGGAACCAGAAGTAGTCCAGCCGGTCGCGGAGGGGGCCCAGCACTGGCAGGCCGTAGCTCCCGGGTATCGGGCGTGGCGGGGACGCGGTGACCGCCGGCGGGAACGAGGGCAGCATTATCGATGCCCGCTTAGCTAAGCAAGCGGAAGGCAATCGCCCGTGTGTGGTTGTGACTAGTGAGCCAACCAGAGACCACTTTGATGTGATTTCATCTGTAGCGACGCGAAACTCGACACGTTGTATATAGGATACTGTCGCTAACGTTGCGCGCCAAATACAAAGTTTCAGGCAATCGTCTTCTTCTTCTTTCTATTTTTGTTTATATCATCATTCCTTATAAGTATAAAAAAAGTTGCAATTTTACTCTTTCCTTTTATACACGCAGCGGGTAAAAAATTTGCACTAAGAAATCTTTAACAGCTATCTTAAAGTATCACTCTCAAAACCTCTTTTTAGGAGGAACTTAAAAACTTTAAGGAACGAGTTTTCTCTTCTCCTTCAACAGCTATCCTAAAAGATGCATAAGTATGAAGACTCTAATTTTTTTTCCTGTTTCTAGGTAAATATGAGGAAGATTTAAAAAATCTTTAACAATAATAATTAATTTAAGATTGCTGTTGGAGATGTTTTTCTAATCATCTTTCCTATATTTTGATTAAGAAGTCTTTTAAGATGGCAGTTGGAGATGCGTAAACTTCATTAAAAAAAGGATTATGTTGTTCTTTGCAAAAGAAAGTCTCTTCTCAATTGAACCATTTTCCTGCCATCCTCTCTTAGTTCAAAAACTGTTAGATCTATGATCCATCACATGATTAAGAGAAAACACTACCAGTAACTCCGGGGAGTAAGCGCGGCCTAGGACTACATCGCGGATTAAGCGGCCTTGGACTTCATGTCCGCAACCGCCCACTACCGATAACATTAGGAACAAAACAACCGGAAGCCAAGGAACCCAGCCAAATGGTAGAATAACACAAAAAGGCAAGTAAAGCAACACGACAAATCGGTCTCACTAAATCACAATATTAGAGCATAATACGCAAGAGATTCTATTGATGTCACTGGAATTTAGAGACAAGCGATGGATAGCATCATAACAGTACATAGTATTCCAACTTTAGAAAGTATGGTACAAGCAAAACATTTCAAATTCTAGCTTCCGCTGAATATTGATGAAAACTCAGGCTTTAGTTGGCAGCAGCTTTCTTCTTTGGGGTAGCCACAATACCTGAATCAAGAAACAGAAAGAATCACCTTAGAGTACATCCAAATAAAAAATAAATTGTGAATGATCATATTTCAATTTTTCAAATTGCAAGTATCAACTACTGCAATCCCATCATACGTTCTCTGAAGTTGCTCATGAAGCGTTGCGGGACATGTCACAGGTACCTCATCCTTCCAGTACCAGTGGTCTTGCGCCTGATGGCCTTCACGCTCCAGTTATCTGAAATCATTAACAACCATGTCAACACTCACGGATGCAATCAAAATAGCACAAGCTAAACAGTTTTATTGACAAATTAATCATGTACCAATGTTTGGGCTTATGACAATTAAAACAAAGATCACTATCAAACTCCTACTACCCCAGCTATTCAATAGCACATTATGAAGATTGCGTGACAAGGAAATGAACAAATCAAGCAGGTAGTATAGAGAAGCGATCAACACATATAATATGTGCAAGAGCAAGACAAGAGAACCAGACATGTAGAGGGATCATCAGAGACTTAAATACATGGGAATCACTGGAGTATAACCTCATCATATTGTTGCAGTTTATTGTTCATCAAATGATCCTCAATAATGGATTTGGGAAGTAAAACACTAAAGAGATGCGTTGCAAACATCATGCTAGAGGACTGAAAGACAAAGGGCATGAAATGCAAGAAATGAGACAAGACTATTTTGCCGGCATAATAAATCTGCTATACATTGCTCAGCACATGAAATATCATCTCATTAATGCAGTTGCATCTCTGAAGTCTGACATGCGAATAGTTCATGATTCTTCATTGCACTTCCTAAGTTGGCTTAGGGAATCAAGCGTAGAAACATTACCAAGGTTCTAGACGAGGGAAATGAAACAAACAAAAAGGAGAGCACACAATTCGCATAGTATGGAACAATCATTTGGCTTTCACCACGAAAGTCACATCTAACAGTGGGATCAGCTTGGAAAAAACATGGTTGTCAGTCACAGATTATCAGAAACATGAACCAATGTTTTCTTCATCAATTCCCTCTCAGAGATAGAATTAACATGATAAAAACTGAATAACCCAATACAAAGAACCATAAATCAGGCTAAACATCTCTAGTACTAGAGAGTAAGAACTACAAGCAGGCCAACAGGTTTAATCCGGCTTTCAGTTCACATCAAACATCACATCTATAAACGCAACACAAGTAGAAATGAATAACCGTCATGTAACTTTGTAGCCGCATCGTATCGTAAGGTAATTGACAAAATATAGGTCACGCAGAGAGACACTTGAACAACGTGATGTAGATGGGGTAAATGAAACCAAGGAATGGAGATCTTACACTTGCGGATGCAGGCGGTTGAGTAGCCGCAGGAGGAGCAGGTGCTCTTCTAGAGGTGGAAGCTGCGGCGGCCGCATCGGACGCAGAGCGTGTGCGTCTTGTTCCGGCGCTTGCCGAAGCTGCCCGTACCCTTCCCCTGCAAACCAGCAACACGAGACAAGTGAGCGCATGAAGAATCAAGATGCGGCTGCACGGTGAGGAAGGAAGGTAGAGGCCGCAGGGAGAGGCGCCGCGAGACGTACCATTCCTCTCCTCTCGGCTAGGGTTCGTGGGCGACAATGGTTGGGGAGTGGCGGCGGCGAGGGGAACCCTACCTCTTATATGAGAGAGCAGATAGGAGGGAACCCTGCGGGGTTGAGTGGGCTTGCTTTTTGGTTCGACAAATGGGCCGCACGGGAACTTCCTTCCACTCTTGTTTCGGTTGTAGTGGTGGGCTTTTACTCAAGATGGACCGAATCACTAATTACTACCCTCCGTCCCATATTACTGACCGTTCTAACTCTAGACACTGCAGGAAGTGTAAATATTACCTACAGTGCAAAACTAATGGTCAACGGTTTTAGATAACTATAGGTGATTAACTAAATGGCCGTCAGTTTATAATTAGCTACAGTGAATATAGACATGGAGATTAAGAAAATAAAAATAAAAGTGCATAGAAAACAAGAAGAAGGGATAGAATAGAGATATATTGGGAAGGAAAAGGTATTGGAAAGCGAGAATAATAAGTAATTTGAAATAATGTTGAATGCTAGAAATACAATTAATTTAGGACAAAGAAAGATTATAAAAAATAAAAATTACAGACATACTTTCTTCATGTCATAAGTTCATTGAACATTATACGAACCAAGACATACATCATGTGTTGATAAAAAAAAATGTGCCAACTAAAAGAAAAAGATTCCAGTAAATAAATTTACGTAACTGCTAAGAAAGAAGTAAATAAACCCTAGAACTAAGGCGGTCCTAATAATAGTGATTAGTTGCGAGTGATCACTAATCACGGTAACTGCTGATGCCCTAGTATTTGGCTGCGTTGTTGGATGTGTTTTTGACTTGACCCAACCCAATGCCAATCAATGTTAACAGCTTCTTTTCCTTCTTCTACCTACTTACCAGAAAGAACCTTGTATATATAGTACGGAGGAACCTCCACCTCCACTTCCACCCTGATCGAGTCGAGGGCCGGGAAGAAGGCGCCGCCATCCTCGTCGGAACCACACCTCCTCCAGCTGCTACTCATGGACGGGCAGGACGCCGGCCTTTGCAGCAACTGCGGTGCGCAGGGTGCCCTCGTGTACTGCGCCCAGCACGCGGCGCGCTTCTGCCTTGTCTGCGACCTGAACGTGCACAAAGGCGGGCCGAGCCACGAGCGCACCCCGCTCTGCGGGTGCTGCCTCGCCGCGCCCGCCGTCGCGCACTGCAGCGAGCACGGCGTCCCGCTCTGCGCGCCGTGCCTCGGCCAGGCCGGATGCGTCGCCGGACAGCACCGCCAGCGCCCGGCCCTCACGTTCACCCAGAACCCGGACCCGTCCGATCTCGTCATGATCGTCAGCGGCGACATCATCCCGCCGCAGTTCGCTGTGCAGCCGCCGCAATTCCCTGTGCAGCAGCAGCAGCAGGACAACCCCTGCGCATCCGACCTATCCGACATAGTACAACTGCCTGATCCACACCTGGACGATACGCTGGGCACGGCCAGTTCTGAGGTAACAAGTCCTCATCATGGAACCTCTTGTTTATCGGTCTCGATCGTATTTTTCCATGCATCTTCATTCATCCATGTCTTTGAATTGAAGAACGTGATGCATGAGCCGTTGTCCTGATTAAATGATGATGGACAGGGGTGGGGCTCTTAGGGATTGCCTCATCCTAGCTCGCTCGAACTCTAAAAAAATCGGATGATCGAGCCGATCGATCGATGCTAACGGTACCCAGCGCGCCTCTGTTCGTTGTTTCTTTTTTTTCACGTTTTCTTTTGGTTCGATCATCAATGCCTAACCCTTTTCTTTTGTTTTCGATTCTTCTTGATTCATATATGCAGTTACGACTGGTACCAGGCGACGGCGATGTCCAGCTACTGACGCAGCAAGACTGGCCAAATTGCCTCGATGGCGACGAAATGGAGGTCTTGCCCACGCAACAAGCTGGTTACAATCCCGTGGTCGGTCATCATGCGCAAGAAGCTTTTGAGGTATAGACACATGCATCGATGGAGTTGATCATCTTAATTACTTAATGTCCAATGAGCGTGCTAATTAGTAATAATAAGTTCAACCATGATCTATCTGTTTTGTCAGCCACAGGCTTCTTCCTCGTCGGGTCATCAAGCCTCGCCGTATTTGGAGGAAACCGAAAACCACTATGCTGCCTGACGGTGCTGCTCTGCAGTCTATGACCATTAGTGACAATAATGCCGCAGCTTATCAGTTCAGCTCAGTCACCGGCACCAATGGCGTCAACCTGTACCCCAGCGACATGGCCATCATGCCACCGTCAGATGGGTTTTGTTCACCCCCGGATATCCAACCCAAGATCAGATGCCACCGTCAGATGGGTTGTCTTCACCGCCGCTATCCCAATCCAAGATCATCAGATGCCGCCATCAGATGGGTTTGTCTTCACCGCCGGATATCCAATCCAAGATCATCAGATGCCGCCGTCGGATGGGTTTGTCTTCACCTCCGGATATCCAACCCAAGATCAGATGCCGCCGCCGGATGGGTTTGTCTTCACCACCGGATATCCAACGACCAAGATCAGATGCCGGCGTCAGATGGGGTTTGTCTTCACCGCTGGATATCCAACCCAAGATCATCCGATTGCCGCCGGCGAAGCAACCTACAGCCCAAGACATTGAAGACAAGAGGAAGTGGCGGGAGAAGAGGAACCAGGCCTTGCGGAGGTACAGGAACAAGAAGAAGAACAGGAGGTAACAATGATCGAAAGATCGATGGATAAATGCACTATCTTTTGCGATTATGTTATGTGTACATATTTTAAAAAACAAAGTAAAATAAATCCTCTATGGTTTGCAGCTATGGCAAGAGGATTATGTACGAATCCCGCAAGGTAACGGCAGACACAAGGAGACGAGTCAGAGGTAGATCGTAAAATCATCGCCCAACACTGATCATCAGAACTAGCGTCTCTCTCTCTCTCTCTTAGAGGTTTACTGTTGACTAGTATTATCCTAGCACGAACGCACGATGCATTAGGAGTAATATAGATATAAGATAGGTCATAGAGATACATCATGCACTGAAGAAGTCGCGACCGCATTATTAGACTGCTCATTCCATCAAATAGTTTTTTATTTCTTTTACCTCAGTTTCCCTTGGTACGGCAGGATAGTTAGAGTGAATGAGAGCGTTTTTTTGCCCCTCCCTTTCAAAGAAACATAGTTTGTAGCTTTCCTTTCTTTTTTACACCATAAGTACTTTGTGAATTCTTTTTCTTAATGGAAAGATCGACTCCCTCTTGTAAATCATTACAATTCAACCTGGATAAGCCTGCTTCTGTTATTTGAATCTGGAGTGTTTTTATGTAAAGCTGTACCATCACTCTAGGGAATATTTTTTGTCCGTATCATCAATCTAATCAATGGTATGTGAGGTTTCAAATAAGCTGTTGGTATAGATAAAAAGTGCACTCAAAGTTGTGGTGTGGATAGTTTTGATTTTTCTTTTACATATTTCAATGCTAAGATTATATAAGTGTGAAACCTAAAGACAATGATGAAAGTTTCACGATTTCAAAGACATGTCAGTTGTATTGTATATAATCACATAACGCACCAAACCTGTTCTCCTTTTGAACCTCTTCTCCAGATATTGAGATGTACAAGAATCATGCCTGCCATTCACAGCCATCGACTCGTTTGTTTTCAACTGGTTCATTTACATACTACCTACCTTACCGTCAGGATGCTCACCGCTGAAACTTTACAAAAGGGTGAGTTAACCGATTTGAATTTACGGGTCACACATATTACATTCATGTTTGCCTTTAGGAGGTAGTCGTTTCACACACAACAGCCACAAATTAAAACACTTGTAGGCTACTACATCTTAGATCCTAGAGCAGATCCAAAAGCATCCATCATTACCATGTTCTGTGCTTAAGAAACTACAATTGGCTCACCAGAACTAAAGTAGACCGATGAGGAATCAGGCTATTGCAGTGCATTGTTCTCCATGCTCCAGAAAGATGGCCGTGGTGCAGCCTTTCGCGTCATGGTTGCTAGACCAACAGGATGATGATCCAGCGGCCATGTGTGGCCTTCCGTTGCCGCCACCACCACCAGAAGACGAATTTGATCAACCAGATTCCTTGCAGTATGAAACACCCGAGCCGGCATTGCCAGCTCCAGAACCTGAAATTCCATTGCTAACACCTACCTTATCACCAGAGGCCACTTCAGTCGCCACAAATGAACCCATTATTACCACCAGCTCCTTCGAGGGCAATCAACAACACTGCAACCGCCTGGACCACCATGCTGGTGTTTGGGGACTCAATTGTGGATCCTGGTAACAACAACTGGCTGCAGACGGCAGCCAAGGCCAACTTCTTGCCGTGTGGAATGAGTTTTTATGGAGGCAAGCCCACCGGCAGCAGCAGATTCAGCAATGGCGGCCTCATCAGAGACATACTAGATACTATAAACAGGACTAGTAAGGATTATAAAAGTTACGTGTAAGAAAGCAAATTTCAAAATAAAAAGTGGGGGAGAAACAGAATGCAATGAAGTACCACTGCTAGCTTGAAACTTGATCTGGCCTTGCCAATGCAAAGAAGGATTTTGAATTTACAGACATCAAGAGCTCAGTTGCTATAAGTTTGGCTGGACGAGAAATTTTAAGTCTAGGCTCCACAAGTGCTGACAATATCCATATGTCACATCAAAATATTAGATGAAAAATATATTAGTGTTCATACAAATATTAAAAATGAAATGCATTGTTTTATTTTCTTACCTGGAGAGGGTTTCCGTCCCTCATAAAGAAGTATTGCTAGAGGGTTCGTTGCCCAATGGTTCACAGCTAGTCGGTTTGTCGGCTGAAATCCAACTACTCTGCCTTCTTCTGACATGACCACCTACAAACCATAGAAGAGTTACGTGACGGGTGCAAGTTTCAGGTGTGTGGCTCAAAATAATGATCAAATTAGTAACTTCTTGTATCAAATGAAAGCTGGGGATTTTTTTTTTTTCCAATCATATTATTTTAAATGGAACACATATTGATCGCCTCATGCAATCCAGCTCGAAATCAAAACTTAGCAGAATACAAAAACTTTGTTTCAAAAGAGGAAAAAAATGGAAGATGTTTCTTTTTTTTTTTTTCATAAGGTCCAAAGAGAAATTCCCCTTGCATAACTAAACTCAGCAAGGGTACCTGAAAGGTAGCAATATTCTGCAAAATTTCTTGGTTATAAGCATTTGGATGCTGCACATCAGAAGCAGCAATTTCCTTGCTGCTGATATCCATGAAGCATTCAGGAAGTTCACCAACCCAAGCTCCAATATTTGTGTCAACCATTATATCACCAGAGAAGCCAAATGAGTCTTTTATTCTCTTAACAACAGACGTACAATAAGCTTGTATCTGACCACATG
>LFJQ01000483.1:0-26146 GCA_001182835.1 Oropetium thomaeum
TGGAGTGATTAGAATAGTAACTTTAGTTTGCACTAATCTAATCAATCATCAAAATGGAACAACAGATAAAATCATCATCATAACTTAATCATCATCCTTACAGCTCATTATTTTAATGTATGTGATAGAGAGATCAAGTAAACTCCTAGACTGAGAGCGACAGCGGTTCGAAACGATTTTTATACCCTGCAGGGGGGAAACCTAATCATACGACACGTGTGTGTCTTAGACCGCACGTGGCAACCGTTCACACTAGGTTCTGCAAAGTCAATTCCCTCCAACGCCTACCTTAGCAGTGCCGCATCCCACCAGAACACATGCCCCAGACAGTTTCTGTGGAGTTACCACAAACTGCCCACCCCAGATCGCCTCCGAATTAGACACCATAGGGCAGGTTCGACTTTGCAATCACTAGGCTACGTAGGTTTACTGGGCCCCATATTCCCAGCATATGATCAGTATATTCAATACTTGAGCATATGTGTCACTCGGATCAGAAAAAACTACGGTCACCCTGGACCCAGTCCAGTCGCCGACCTACTGGTACCCTGTCTGATTCTCTACTTTTCTTAACCATCCATAACCATGTGTCATGTTCATGTGGTAGTTTCAAACCAACCCTACATTCGCGAGCAGCGTCCACTCTGCTCGACTTCTACAGGTAAGTATCGCTAAGCATAGCATACTACTAATGGTTACCTATACCAAGTACCGTCAGGATTTCCTATGAAAACAGATGCAACTAGGGTTTCAATCAACTCCTAGAAACCTAATGCACAATCACGACACAACGATATAAAAGGAAAATGTTAAAACTTGGGTGCAATGGGGCTTGCCTAGTTCTCCGGGTTGGTGATGAGAACCTCTTCGGGGATCGAAGACTCCGGATTGACAGCTATCTCGTGCGCTTCGCTGTCTATAGAATGCAACATGAATAAGATGAATTACGATTGAACACTGTAAATGATGTTTTTCATCATAGAATACCGGGGTGTTTTCATTATTCCACTTAGGGTTTTAGGGTTAACCCTAATAATTTGACTTCGGCATTTTATTTAAGCATTTAATTTTATTGAGTGTGGACCTAAGGAAAACTTCACATTTTTACCTGGAGACTATTTTTGTTAACAGTGCTCTCTGAAATAGAAATTTTAAAATTTGGTTGAGGTCAAACTGAATTTCCTACATTTTATAAAAATTCAGCAAATTATTATTTAAATTTATAAAATCAGAAAAAAATAATAAACCTTGGGGTAAAATCATGAAACTTGATGTAGGCACCAGTAAGCACCTAATCTAAAGTTTTGATTAAGGGTTTGGATTTTTGGATGACTTTCATAATACATTTTAGAAATTGACAAATTGAATTGGCAGTTTGGAGTATTTTTAATGATATGCATAAAACTTTTTTGTGGTAAAATCCTAATAAAATTTCAGGAGGTGTATACTGCCATGTTACAATTATGGTTCAAGTTTCAGCCCTAGAACCTCTCTGGAACTTCATTTAAAATTCAAAGGCAACAAGGATTAATCTATTTATTGAGGAAGTTACAGGAGCGTTTTTCAAAAAGTATTTCAGAAGTAAATTAAAGAATTTTACAAGGATTCCAAAAAAAGTTTGGTTTCGCATTTTTAGATTTTTGTTTGATTTACTAGACATTTTACAAATCCGGCTAAGTAATAGAAAATTGATATTAAATAGGAAGAAGGGGGCAGCATAGGGAAGCAGAGCAGGGCGGCGGGGGCCGAGCTCCGGCGAGCCCATGGCAGCGCAGCGGTGCAAGGCGGCACCTGAGACCTCATCCTACACCTTCTACGCACCCTGGGGATGCTCGGCGATATCACAGCGGGGTCGATTGCTTACCGGAAGGTCGCCGGCGACGGAGCGCTTCATGGAGAACGGCGGCGAACTCGCGTTCCCGTCGAGCCGGGCGAAAATGCGAGGAACGATGACCTCCGTGAGCTGCACGAGGGCCGGAAGAGTGTGTTGGACGGTTGCGGCGGGGAAAACAACCGGAGAGGGGTGCTTACCGTGCGACCTTGCGGCGGCAATGGCGGTGGCGGTGTTCGGAGCGGAGGAGAGTGGAAGAAGGTGTGGGCGTGCTGCGAAGGAGAAATGGGGAGTGGGGGGGGGGAAAGTGGAGGAGGCTCGGGGTGCCTTAATGTGTTGCGGAGAGAGAGGAAAGGAGGGGTGTGGCAGAGGTCGACGGTGAATGGCGGTGGCATGTCTCAGGAAGCAAATAGAGAGAGCGGGAGAGAGGGAAAGCAGGAGCGCGGGAGGGAGAGAAAGAGAGGGAGAAGATCTTGCGGGATTCGCCGACTCGACAGCAGAGCGGGAAAAACCGTGCCGGCCGGCGCCTGCCGCGCTGTGAACCGCTGCGGCGCTTGGCCGCCGGGGCGGGGGCCCGGCCCTCTATTTTTTTGTTTTTTTATTTTATTTTTGCCAATAAATTCAAAATACCGATCTAAATTCAAATGGAATGCATAATTCCCAAGCCCAAAACATTTTCAAGCTTTTTGTGGGTCTTCAGTGGATTATTGGAAACAACTTTCATTAAAGGATAAAGTTCTAATTCGGCTTCTAAAAATTCATGAATTTTCTATTATTTTCTAGTTTGTTGGTATTTTTAAGGGGTTTAAACCTTTTCCCAAAAATTCTGTTTAAATCTCCAAAATTCCATTTTGAAGTGAGCTTAATTTTCATGCAAAAATATTGCTAGGGTTACATAGGACTTTGGATGGATTTTGATAGTGGTGCTTGAATTCTTTCCTGTCAAGAAAGGATTTTGCACTATGGTTTAAATCTCTTGATTCAATAAAATTGCTTAGTAATTCACCAAAGTTTTTATGAAGGTTCATGAAAGTGTTTTAAACAATATTTTTTATTAGCTTAAGGGTTAATTTTTGCTTCCAAGCACATAATTTAATCCTTAGGGTTTCAATTTGACGATGATTTCATTAATTGATACCTGGGGTGTCACATATGTCAGCGTCGCTGGCCGTAAACAATGTTTGATGACATGTGTGTGTTTGTAGCATGCGGTGCGATAATCACCTTAAGAGTTGAGTCCTCGTTGCTTTTATGTTCTATGGTGTCGATAAAGACCATTCAGGCCCTGTTCGGCAGCTCTGGTTTGGACCCGGACAGTAATCAAACCATGGCCTGGTTCAAGTGGATCCAACCTTGTCACTTAAATCAGGCCTGAATTCCATTCCAGCTAATATTAAAATCATTATATCTAATTGTTGTTCTGTTAAACCCGGCCGGGTTCAAATCAAGGACTAATAATTTAAAAGCAGCCACATTCAATAAAATATGTGCTCCAGTTAAAATTAATACAATAAACATGCAAGCCACAAATTTAACAGACAATTCTTCAGCACAAACAAAGATTTACAGCCTGACAAATGTTACAACTAACATATAATATACCTGCAGTTAAGAAATGGTATTGAGACATTCAAATCAACCTAAATAGCTAAAACAACATATCAACTTCAGTTTACTAAACTTTGTGACACACTGACAATTAGATCAAATGGTGGTCTCACTCATCTTCCTTCACACTTTGGAAACCTCTGTCAACTACCTTGAATCACAACAAAAAAAAGTTATGGATTAGTAAAAAACACATAATACACTTCGATGTTGTCCACTCACCGAGCCATATCATAACCAAATCAAACAGACCACACATGAAAGTTCAAATCCAACAAAAAGAATATCAAAGTATTCCACCTCTAAAAGCCGAGAGTGAACTGTTGGTTCATTCAGATTCAAACATTAAACAATAGAACAACAGATATTTATAGCATTTCTAATCACATTCGTTCTAGGAATTTCTAAACATGACACAAGCGCATGATATTTAGTACTCGATGAAGCAAATAAAATGTAGCATAATACAACGAATGATTAACTGTCAAAGTTCAAGACACAAGTTCTCGCGCGCGCCTATATATCTAACTGCTCAAGCATAACACCAGGGCCTCACGAGGACACACAGAACAGAAAGGAACTAATGGGTAACATGCTGCCAACATGCTTGGTTCATCACCAAGGCATAACAACAGCTCTGTCGCTGGCCATGGGAAAAAAAACCCAGGCAGAGGCTCATCTCCCTTCAGCTCTTCGTGAAGGCCGTCCAAGAAGAGGCTTGGGACTTCATAAAAAAAAAAAGAAGAGGCTTGGGACCAATGGCGGCAGCAAGCAGGCCCATAAGATCGATACAAATCCTCTCCATCCTCCTCTGCAACAGCTGCAACCACCTCTCGTGCGCCGCCACTCGCCTCCGCTCGCGTCGCCTGGTCTGATTCCAAACCTACGGAGATTAGGTTCTGTTCCGGGTGAAGTTTGGGGGGAAAAAGGACTCGATTGGCCTTATTTCGTTCTGGGCCATACTTAACCGAACGGTCATTCCTGTCCACAACGGATTACAAACCAGGCCGAGCCAATCCAGCTGGAATGGACCGCGTTCCGGGCCGTTCTAGACCGAAACGAACGAGGCCTCATACTATCTTTGATATCCCGCAAGAGAGAGTTGCAAATCTTTTACATGGGTAGCTTACGCAACATTGCTCGTATAGTCACCCATATGAAGAGATATCTTGGTACCATACTCACTAGTCTCTCCCTTTTAATTATTGTTATCATTAGCATAAAAAATTACTGTATATTTGAAAAAAAATTGAAAGAATGGATGAGTACTATTTTCGGTGGAGAGTATTATATAAATACTTCATTTTTTTTAAATTGACATAGTTAAGATAACAAATTTAAATCAAAATTTGAGGGAGGGATCAGAGGGAGTAATAAGCATGCACCTTGTCGTTGGAATTAGTTTTTGGGCTTAGTTGCCTAGCTTTGGTTTGATATTCCCCCATAAACTAGTTTGTTGCAAACACCCAACCATTCACAATTTGGGCGTTGATTCTAGGACCTAAGAGGAGCACAAAAAGTGAAATATTATGCATAGAAACCTCTTAGTTCGAGAGATCGGGCCAAACAAGTTTGAATAGGATTTGAACCCTAACTTCGATTCTAGCCATGGAGTTGCTACCAAACCACTAGCATTGACTTAAAACAATGTGGTAGCAAGAATGTAATACTTGAAACCATTTAAAACAGTCCACGACTAGAGATCGGGCAAAAGAGGATTTTTGATGAATACCTTCAAAAGTGCTCAAATCCGATCGAAGAAGTCGTGGAGCACGTTGGAGAGGTATTGGGGATTGATTTGGAGATGATTCCCCACTTGATTCGTCAAAAATCTGTGCGGAAGTGAGAGGTGGCAATTTTGGAGGGTTAGTGCGCGGGGTGGAGAGGAAAGAAAGAAGTGAGAGCTGTTGGGGGGGCTCTCAATGCGGGTGGATCCTTAAATACCCCGTGATTCCCGGATATCCGGCAATGTGCCGGACCTCCGGCTCCTCGGAACTCCGGCACTTTGCCGGACATCCGGGCAGGAGTTTTAGGTTGGACAGCACATGTTCCGTCGACGCTCCAGATTTTGAACAATATTTTTAAATAAGGAGGATCATGGTCATGTAGGAACACTCAAATGATGGTGATTAGCCAACAATCAATAAGAAATAAGAATAATTACCAAGATTCGAGTGTAGGCCATAAAAGGCGAAGAACAAACAAATAGTTTTGAAAATCACACAATATTTTCACACTCATTTTGCCTTTGTAAACAAATAAAGATCAACATTACAAATGTCCAACATCTCAAGCCACATTCCGAGAATCTATGATATTTAGCTCATTCCTAAGCTCACAAAAGCGCTTCTCATCTAATGGCTTGGTGAATATATCATTCAATTGTTCATCGGTTCTCACATGAGAGATAAGAATATCTCCTCTTAGTGTATGATCTCTCAAAAAATGGTGCCGGATGTCTATGTATTTGGTTCTCTTGTAATCAACGGGGTTGTTGGCTATTTGATGGCATTCTTATTGTTACATAGGAGAAGAACTTTGTTCATAGTGTAACCAAAGTCCTTGAGGGTTTGCCTCATCCAAAGCAATTGGGCACAACAACTTCCCACCGCAATATACTTGGCTTCGGCGGTTGATAGGGCAACGAAATTTTGTTTCTTTGAAGACCATGACACTAGGGATCTTCCCAAAAATTGGCAAGTCCCGGAGGTGCTTTTCCTATCCACTTTGCATCCGGCATAATGCGCATCGGAATACCGATAAGATTGAACTTGGATCCTTTGGGATACCAAAGTCCTAGGTTGGGTGTGCGAACAAGATACCTCATGATCTCTTAACCGCTCTAAAATGGCAATCTTTTGGGACGGCTTGAAATCTCGGCTTGAAATCTTGCACACATACACACACTAAGCATGATATTGAGCCTAGATGCACAAAGATAAAGCAATGATCCAATCATGGAGCGATATACCTTTTGGTCTACCTCTTTTTCCCTAAAGTCAAGATCAAGATGCCCATTTGTCCCCATGGGAGTCTTGATGGGCTTGGCTTGCGCCATGTCAAACTTCTTGAGTATGTCTTGAGTGTACTTGGTTTCACATATGAATGTTCCTTCCTTAAGTTGCTTGACTTGAAAGCCGGGGAAGAAAGTCAACTCACCCATCATGGACATCTCAAACTTGTTCTTCATAATATTACTAAACTCATCACTAAAAATTGGTTAGTAGAACTAAATATTATGCAATCGACATAAATTTCGCACACAAATAAATCATTGTTAATTTTTGTAGTGAAGAGGGTGGAATCGGCTTTTCTGATTTTGAAACCATTATCAATAAGGAAATCCCTAAGAAATTCATATCATGCTCTAGGAGCTTGCTTAAGCCCATAGAGCACCTTATGGAGTTTATAAACATGGTTAGGATATTCTTCATCTTCAAAGTCTGGTGGTTGCTCCACATACACTTCCTCCTTGATTGGCTTGTTGTGGAAGGCACTTTTCACATCTATTTGGTATAGCTTGAACTCATGGTGAATAGCATAGGCTAATAATATACAAATTGACTCAAGCCTAGCTACGGGTGCAAAGGTTTCAACAAAATCCAAACCTTCAACTTGTGAATAACCTTTTACAACAAGCCTTGCCTTGTTTCTTGTCATCACAACATGTTCATCTTGTTTATTGCGGAACACCCATTTGGTGCCTACAACATTTTGAGTTGGTCTCTCCACCAAGGACCACACTTATTTCTATTGAAGTTGTTCAATTCTTCTTGCATGGCCATCACCCAATCCTGATCACGAAGAGCATCTTCTACCTTAAAAGGTTCCAAAGAAGAAACAAATGAGTAATATTCATAAAATGTAGCGACTCGTAATCTAGTTGTTACCACCTTTTTTTAATGTCCCCTAGGATGTTAACCACGGGGTGGTCACGTTGTACACTTTGGTGAACTCTTGGGTGCGATACTTTAGGTGTTGCATCATCTCCATCCTCTTCATTATCTCCCCCTTGATTATTACCATTATCTTGTTCATGATCATCTTCTTGTTGTTGATCATCTTCTTGTTCTTGAACATCATGTATTGGAGGAGATGCTTGATTAGAGGATGGCTCATCTTGTATATAATGTGGTCGCACATCACCTATGACCATCTTCCTTAATGCTTTACATGGAGCTCCTTCATCATCTAATTCATCAAGATCAACTTGCTCCACTTGAGAGCCATTAGTTTCATCAAATTTCGCACACACATGACTTCAACACAACCGGTAGTTTTGTTGAACACATATTAGGCGCGACTATTTGAATCCTAACCAAGCAAGAAACCCTCAACCGCTTTGGGAGCAAACTTTGAGGATTTGGGTTTCTTGTTAAAGATATAACATTTGTTCCAAAGACACAGAAATAAGATACATTGGTTTGTTATCGGTGAGGAGCTCATATGGTGTTTTCTTCAAGAGTCGGTGGCGATAGAGCCGGTTGGTGGCATGGCATGCGGTGTTGACAGCTTCGGCAAAGGCTATCTTTCTCAAACACCACATTTGTTAGTCCTAGGACATGGCTCATACCGACATGGGCTAGCATTCTATGCCAAAGCCACCCCATATTGGATTTTGCAATCAAGCATATGTCAAATTCCGCTTTATCCGATAAAAAATCCACTAAATAAAGCTTCCCTTTTAACACACCCCTAAAGGCAATCGAGTTGTCACTTCTCCTAAAGACGGTCACACCCTCATTTGTGAACATACAATTGTAACCCATTTCACAAAGTTGTAAAACGGACAATAATTATAGTCCAAGGATTCAATAAGTAATACATTACAAATTGAATGCTCGGTTGTGATAGCAATTTTACCAACACCCATGACGGTTCCTTGACTATTGTCACCAAAAGTGATGGTGTCACAAGCATTCTCATTTTCTTCATATGAGGTGACATCTTCTTCTCTCCGGTCATGTAATTTGTGCATCCACTATCAAGCACCCAAATTTTTCCACCGGAGGAGTACACCTACAAAACAAATTATGCCTTTTTTTTGGTACCCAAATTTGTTTGGGCCCTCTCACATTAGTCACAAGAGTTTTAGGCACCCACACGCAAGTTTTTGCTTTCTTGTTGCGTGGCCCAACATATTTAGCAACAACTCTTCCATGCACATTTCTCATGAGAACATAAGATGCATCAAACACATGATAAGACATAGTAGGCATAAGCGAAGGGTTAGCATGAGAATTATGAGCAAAAACATGATCATTAGTTTTCTTGCTCTTTTCTTGCTTCTTTTAGTGAGAGTCCTCCTTGGTGAACTTGAGGAACTCCTTCCCATTCTTGATCTCCCTAGCATTGTGCTTGGCACCATGCACATAGCCAATGCCATCCTTCACATTACGGCGCCTTGTTTTCTTGTATGCACCTTTTGCATACTCCGCCTTCTCTTCATCAATGGTTTTCTTCTTGTCTTGCACTTGTGCTTCAAGAATTTTACTTAATTTTTCAAGTCCTTCACAATTTTCTCATTAGTAGCACAAGCATCAATATTAACAACTTTAAAGCAACGAGCACATGGAGGCTTTGGATGGTTCGGGTTCCACTTTTATGTGAGAGGGTGATGTGCTAGACCAAAGGGCATCAAATTACACTTTAAGATCTTCATGGGCTTTACTCAAGTCACCATGCTTCTCTTCAAGTGCAACAATTGATCCCTCGAGACTTAAACATGTCTTCTTACTTTTAGCAAGTTTTTGGTCCAACTTTATATTTTTGTCCTTCTCCAATTTGAAGAGATTCTCAAGTTCAAGATTTCTCTTCTTTTCAAGAATGAGCAAGTCTTTCTTGTTTCCCAAGAATCTCATCCCTTTCATCCAAATCCCCCATAAGTTTGTTTATTTTAGTGATAGCACTTAGACCTTTTAGAAGTTTTATCATCGCATTCACTATCATCATCACTATCATCATCATCATCACTTGTGACATATTTAGGAGAGGTTTTAGCTTTTACCTTCCGCTTGCTCTCCTTTGCCATGAGGCACGTGTGGGTGGTAGCCTTCCCTTTGTTGAGGTTGGGGAAGAGTGACTTGGTTGATGATGATTTCTCAACTATCATTGTTGCCACACCTTCATCATCGGAGTTGGAACTCTCATCATTGAGTCCCATTCTTGACCAAGGTGTACTTCACCAGAGTACTTCTTCTTGAAGGGCTTCGTGTTCTTCTTGTAATATTTCTCTTTCTTCTTCCCTTCATCTTCTTCTTTGTTCTCATATGAACAATTTGCTATGAAATGCCCATGCTTGCCATAATTGTAGCACACCCTCTTGGACCTTGTTCTTGACTGCTCTTGTCGCCTTTGTGGTTACGCTCCTTCTTCATGAATTTCTTGAATCTTCTTATGTAAAGAGCCATGTCTTCATCATCAAGATCAGAGCTTTCCTCATCTTCATCATTTGAGCTCTCAATTTCTTGCTTGCCTTTGCTTTCTTGCTTGCTTTGGAGAGCTATGTCTTGATTCTTGGCATTTGAGAGAGCTTGAGCAATACTTCTTACTTGTTGTGCTTCTTGTTCAAGCATTTCTTGATGTAGGATTTTACTAAGCACTTCTTTGGGAGTCATCTTCTTGAACTTTCTACTCTACGAACGAGTGTGCACACGGTTGTATTCCTGACCGTGTAAGCTCTCAACATCCTCTTGACCACTTTATCATCGGTCCACTCATTGCTTCCATAGCTTCTTATCTTGTTGATTAGAGTCTTGAGTCTATTGTACATCTCTTGAGGAGTTTCATGATCTTCCATTGCAAACCTTGACAATTCCGCTTCAAGCAACTCTATTTTGGCCTTCTAATCTTTTTAGATCCTTCATGAGATATTTTGAGAGTGTCCCGAATATCCTTGGCTCTGGTCAATCCATCAACCTTGTTGAATTCTTCTTGTGATAATGACGAGAGGAGGACTGTCACCGCTTGAGCATTTCGGTGAATCTCTTGTTGACGTTGAGGCGTGTTAGCATCTTCATCATCGCTATCCGGTGGATCAATCCCTGTTTAAACAACTTGACATATAGAAGGATTGAGTGAATACAAGTGAAACTTCATGTTGTGTCCCCACTTAGTGTAGTTCGTCCCATCGAAGTGGGGTGGTTTACCCAATGGGACCGACAAGAAGTTTGCACTATTAGAATTTAAAGAATCGTAATTGAAATGAGTTCTAGTATAATTCTTCTTTTTGCTCTTCCTCTTGTCCTTCTTCAACATCTTGAGTAGGGCACGAGAAGCTTCATCATAATCACTACTTGAACTTGACGAAGAGGATGAGTTTGAACTTGAGCTTGAGCTTGCGGTTGAAATCTTCTTGTGCTTGCCCTTTTTGCTCTTGTTCTTAATCTTGCCTTCGTCTTGCTTTTTCATGATGACTTCTCAAAGTTATCATCTTCCTTCTCGTCCTCAACATCTTTGATCAGCACTTCATCACTAGTCTTCTTTTCAACGTCCTTCGTCATATCATTCCCGATTTCTAGCTTTTTACTTGAGGCCATCATCTCTTCAAGCGGTTAAGCTTTGATGCGAAGAGTTATGCTCTGATACCAAATTAAAAGTTGTCTAGAGGTGGGGGGGTAAATAGGCAATAATTAATTTCTCGACGAAACAGCACTCAGCAGCCTGAATCAGTCCCCCTGACTTCCGACAAAATGCCGAATATCCGGCACGTCGGAGTTTCTATAAAGCGTCGGAACTCCGATAAAACCTGGTAAATGCAGAATTCAAAAACTGAGCAGGTATTAGAAAACTATTTGAACCGAAAACAATCCTAGATATGTAAGAACAGGAAAGGACAGGCTAAACAGGTTATAAGCAAGTATATGCGTAAATCGAAGCAAATAACTAAAGGAAATAAAGAAGAAGCATAAGTTAGCTAAAAGAGAGAAAAGCACACGGAGACACAAGATTTGTTTCTCAAAGTTCAGCTCCACAAAGAAGCCTACGTCTCCGTTGAGAGGTTCACAAGGACCGGGTCTCTTTCACCCCTTTTTCTCTCCAAACAACCACGAAGGTCAAACTTGGTTCTTCATTAGCAAGTTCCTCTTGCGAGGAGGGGCAATACAAACTTCCCGGGACTTCACCACACAAGTTTGGAAGCTCCCGGGCGTCCTCTAATCGTCTAGGGGATGAATCCCCAAGAGTAATAGATCAAAGACCAAGCTTCAAAGACTCCTCAAATGCTCAAGAGTGGAAATGGAGTGCTCTCAACTTTTTAATCTCTCTCACCAGCAAACTGTAGCTCAAATCTTTACTTGAAAGCCTTAGTAGGGTGTGGGAGAGGAGGAGAGAGCTCAAGAGTGTTTTTTGTATGTGGGCAAGAGAGAGTAAGTGTTGGAAACAAAGGATACAGACTCCGACTCTGACTCAGTCTTGGAAACAAGAGTGTTGGAAACAGTTTTCATAAAACAGCGGAAACGATTCAGTCTACAAGCGGAAGCGGAAAATAAAGGATACAGACTCCGACTCTGACTCTAAGCATAAGCAAGGGCCTTGCCCAACGGCTCCCTGCTACTAGCCACACACAGAACGCGGCTACTCGAGCGGCTCCCACTGAAAACTACCCCAGCCCGGCGACGGCTCCTCCCAGAACTGGCCACCGCTACCACCGGTCGCATCGAACCCTCCTGAAAGCCACAAGTCGCAAAGCGTGAGCTTCTAAGAAGCTCAGCAAGACTAACCCGTCAACAGGCTGTCTAAAGCCGACACCTAGACATGCACGGCTGACTCTGGGTAGGGATATTTGCAAAAGGACACGCTTGCCAAGTAGTTCCTACTTTCAAGTTTTAGCTCAAATTAAGTTCGAGAAAAATAAACTTTAGTAGGCACTGTAACTAAACAATCATGTTGACAAACAATGATTAACATAAGCATTGCAACATAATCATCATTTTCTTCTGTTCACTTTTTATCGTATGCGACAGAGAGTTTGAGTAGACTCTAGACTGAGAGTGTCAGCGATTCGAAACGATTTACGCCTGCAGGGTTAACCTGGTCACACGACACGTGCGCGTCCCGGACCGCACGTGGCAACCGTTCGCTCCAGATCTGGCAAAGCTAATTCCCTCTTACGCTACCTTAACAGTGCCGCGTCCCACCAGATCACCCGTCCCGGACGGTACCTGTGGAGTTCACACACTGTCCACCCCAGACCGCCGCCAATCAGACACCGTAAGGTAGGTTCAGCTTTGCCTTCTCTAGGCTACCTAGGTTTACTGGTTCCCATAGTTCCAGCATGTGAGCAGTACATTCAATACTCAACCAACTGTGCCCCACGGATCAGACAGAGCTACCGCACACAGAACCCCGGTCTGTTGCCTTCCTATCACCCTCTGTCTGACCCCGATTTCTTTTCATTAAACCTGAACCTGCTCCATAATTTCTCTAGTAAGGTGGAATGTTTCAATCAACTCCTAACATATCGCGAGCAGGGTCCAATCTGCTCGACTTCTACCGAAGAGAAATCCTAAGCATAGCAGCTACATCGGGCTACCTGTACCAATATTCCATGTAGGTACTACTGGAAACATATGCATCTAGGGTTTCAT
The DNA here is from genome assembly GCA_001182835.1 of Oropetium thomaeum. Taxonomy (NCBI): domain Eukaryota; kingdom Viridiplantae; phylum Streptophyta; class Magnoliopsida; order Poales; family Poaceae; genus Oropetium; species Oropetium thomaeum. The sequence goes on from LFJQ01000483.1 coordinate 13,027, forward strand.
TCAACTCCTATTGACCTAAATGCACATCACATGACATCACATATACTGTTGTAAAGAAAAACTTTAAAAGCGGTAGTGCACCGAAGCTTGCCTTGTGGGTAGTCTTCTAGGTCGGCGACGGTGGTGTCTTCCGAAAAAGCGGGGTCCGCCTCGACAGCTACTTCGTTCACGTCAGCGTCTACATGATGCAATTTCAAAGATGTCATTAGAAGACAGCCACTTCCTGCTGACTAAAAGTGTCGCTAGCGAATTAGGGAATTAGGGTTTTGTCGAGGGCGATTTGATTTTTGATCTAAACCACAGTACTGACCTAAAAGGGAAATCAAAACAACCCTAACCAATGTTGTCGCAAAACAAATGAGTAGCCAGGGTTGAGCTAGGGTTATACAAATTATTCCCAAATTTTTAATAGTTGCAATTAATTAATTAGGGTTTTATCATTTTATGGTTAATTAAATAATTCCCCAAAATTAATAATTTCATGCAATGAAGTTTTATATTTTTATTAAAAACTACAATTTTCCCTGGTCCCAAAACATTTGGATTCATAATTTTTGGAGCTAGGATCTATTTCCTATGATTTAATAGATTAGCAGCTTATTTAATTGAATTATTTGCTCAAGGAAAAAGGGAAACAGGGGAAATAGGCCTGGCCAGGGCCGAACCCTAGCCGGCCGACGACGTGCGCCGGCGTTTCCGACGACGGCGGCCGGCGGCGAGCACACCGGCGGCAAGAGCGTGGCACGGGAAATCCTTTTTGCTTGGGGGGTAGCCTCGGCAAGGACCGAACAACGGCGGCGACGAGCGGCGGCACGGCCGGGGCGGCGGCAATGGCGCGGCGGCGCTCCGGCGTGCGGCCGGCCGTGGTACCTTGCCGAGAAGCTTCCTGGGGGAGCGGTGAAGCTAGGGGATGAAGGAATCGATCTGATTCTCACCGCAGCACAAGGTTCACCGGACGACCACCTTCGGCCGGGGAGGAATGGCGGCGGCGGCGCTCAATCCGGTGATGGAAGCTTTGCCCTGGACAATGAATGGCGGTGAGAGCTTCGCCATGCTACGGGGATCTTAATTGACAAGAAATTCGGCTCAATCGTGAAGTGCTTGATGGTTCTCACCGGAGCGGGTCCTCTGGCGGTGAGTTCCGACGGTGGCGCTCCAAAATTCCGACGAGGGAAGCTCTACCTCGGGGAAATGGCGATTGAGTGAGCTTCGCCGAGTGAGGGGAACCACGAATGGCAAAGAAACTTGACCAAATTTGGAGTGCGAGGGGGTTCTCACCGGTGGCGGCTCTTCGGTGGCGGTTACCGGCGGCGTCACTTCCAAAATCCGACGAGTATCGGTGAAAATGTGGGATGATCGTGTTCGGAGTGTAGAGTAGCGTTGGGCGCGTTGTTTTGTAGAAGGAAACAGCGATTGGGGTTGAGGGCGGTGAACGGCGGCGGTGCGCGGCGGCGGCAGTGCTTCGGCTATGGCGGAGAAACAGAGAGGCCGAGAGAGAGAGACGGGGTCGGGGAGAAACAACGGAGCAGCCGAGGGAGCGTTCCTTGTGCGCGTCGGGGGCGGGCTCGCGCGCTCGCCACGCATGCGCGCTGCACAGGTCGCGCGCGGCAGGTGGCGCAAGCCTTCTGCCGCGGTCGGGCGTGGAAGCAGGCGCGCGCGCGGGAAGAGAGGAACAGAGAGAAGGGCGGGAGCGGCTGGGCTGGCCAGTGGGCTGCGGCCAGGGAGTTTTGCAGTCTAGCCCCCTAGTCTGCAAATGAATTCAATACTAGCCTGAAACACTGGATTCTAATAGATTTTGAGTAAAATTTGAATTTAAAAATTAAAGTTTTCAACTAATAAATTTCATTTTTGACTAGCCTTTCATTTGGAGAGAATTTCTTGCAAACCCTTAAATAATTTCTTGGACCAAAGAGCTAATTTCTCTTTTTAGCAATTTACCCAAACTTTTGTTAGTTGTTTCTATTTAATCTTTTACATTTTTCTTGTGAATTTGGCTTAATTTGATTTAATCCCCTCTTTTACACATGGTGAGGCAACGGAGTGTTACATTTGTCGTTGTTATAAGTTCTCTAAAATGGCTCATTTTATACCCTGTCATAAAACTGATGATGCATCCATGATTGCTGATTTGTTCTTTCAAGAGATTGTTCGCTTGCATGGAATTCCTCAAACAATTGTCTCTGATCGTGATGCTAAGTTTCTTAGTCATTTTTGGCGTTGCCTTTGGAATAAACTAGGCACTAAGTTACTTTTTAGCACCACTTGTCATCCTCAAACTGATGGGTAAACTGAGGTAGTTAATCGAACTTTGTCAACCATGCTTAGGGCTGTTTTAGACAAGAATTTAAGGCGTTGGGAAGACTGCTTACCTCATGTTGAGTTCGCTTATAATCGTGCAACGCATTCTTCTACAAAGATGTGCCCTTTTCAGATTGTTTATGGTTACATCCCTAGGGCGCCTATTGATTTGTTTTCACTTGATGCTGAGGATGAGCCACATGTAGATGCGGTTGCACATGTTGAACAAATGATACATTTACATGAGCAAACACAACAAAACATTGCTGATGCTAATGCCAAATATAAGGTTGCTGGTAGTAAAGGGCGCAAACATGTTACTTTTGAACCCGGTGATATGGTTTGGTTACACTTGTGTAAGGATAGGTTTCCTGCTTTGCGCCGTTCTAAATTGATGTCTCGTGCTGCTGGTCCTTTTAAAGTGCTAACCAAGATCAATGATAATGCTTATATTCTTGATCTGCCTGCGGAATTTGGTGTTTCCACTAGTTTTAATGTTGCAGATTTGAAACCATATGCGGGCGAGGATGAGGAGTTGCCGTCGAGGACGACTTCAGTTCAAGAAGGGGAGGATGATGAGGACATCGACTCCAACACGGGAACGGCCACACCAGCAGCACCTGCGGACGCGCCTCCACTTCCAGTCACGGCTTCACCAGATGCACCTCTACATCAAGCGACGCCTCCTTCATCAGTGGGGCCAATCACGAGGGCCCGTGCAAGAGAGCTGAACTATGTCATGCTGCTGAAGAATGAAGGCCCAGAACATTAGCCAGTCGGCCTAGTTGAAGGCCCCCCCCTCATGGGCCAACCTAGGGTTGCGCGCAACCCTAGGGATGCGCGCCACCCAGGAGCTGCGCCCCCACCTCTGGCCGCCACCAAGGGCTGCGCTCCTCTCCTCGTGTATTTAGCCAAGGGCTGCGCCACTTGTTTATTTTTGAGTTTTGTTTAATTGTTAGCTTTAGCTACAGCCGTCGCACGCATTACAACGCTGCCACGTGTATTCAAAACTCCACCTTCAAGTAATACATCAGATTGCTTGCATCTCTTTCTTACTCGTTCTTCGATTGCGCGCAGGAAACGATCTTCGTGATCAGGCTGATCTTGCACCAGCAAGGTTGGTAACCATCGGGAGTTGGTTCAGCGATTGCATTGGCACCTCGGGCTTGCTCGTCGTAGTCGGATCGTGAGGGTCTACTTCCACCAAATCAAGTTATCTTCATTCACCAAAAGATCGGGCACTCCAGTTATATCACCCCCCTCATGGGCCAACCTAGGGTTGCGCGCAACCCTAGGGATGCGCGCGACCCAGGGGCTGCGCCCCCTCCTCTGGCCGCCACCAGGGGCTGCGCCCCTCCCCGCGTGTATTTAGCCAAGGGCTGCGCCCCTTGTTTATTTTTGAGTTTTGTTTAATTGTTAGCTTTAGCTACAGCCGTCGCACATATACAGCGCTGCCACGTGTATTCAGAACTCCACCTTCAAGTAATGCATCAGATTGCTTGCATCTCTTTCTTGCTTGTTCTTCGATTACGCACAGGAAACGATCTTCGTGATCAGGCTGATCTTGCACCAGCAAGGTCGGTAACCATCGGGAGTTGGTTCAGCGATTGTATTGGCGCCTCGGGCTTGCTCGTCGTAGTCGGATCGTGAGGGTCTACTTCCACCAAATCAAATTTATCTTCACTCACCGAAAGATCGGGCACTCCAGCTCTATCACCTTCAACTGGGCCGGCTGGCTAATCTTCTGGGCCTTCGTTCTTCAGCAGTATGACATAGTTCAACTCTTTTGCACGGGTCCTCGTGATTGGCCCCACTGATGAAGGAAGCGTCGTTTGAGGTAGAGGCGCGTCTGGTGGAGCCGTGGCTGGAAGTGGAGGCGCGTTCGCAGGTGCTGCTGTTGTAGCCGTTCCCGTGTTGGAGTTGATGTCCTCATCATCCTCGCCTTCTTGAACTAAAGTCGTCCTCGACGACAACTCCTCATCCTCGCCTGCGTATGGTTTCAAATCTGCAACATTTAAACTAGTGAAAACACCAAATTCCGCAGGCAGATCAAGAATATAAGCATTATCATTGATCTTGATTAGCACTTTAAAAGGATCAGCAGCACGAGGCATCAATTTAGAATGGCGCAAAGCAGGAAACCTATCCTTATGCAAGTGTAACCAAACCATGTCACCGGGTTCAAAAGTAACATGTTTGTGCCCTTTACTACCAGCAACCTTATATTTAGCATTAGCAGCAGCAATGTTTTGTTGTGTTTGCTCATGTAAATGTATCATTTGTTCAACATGTGCAACCGCATCTACATGTGGTTCATCCTCAGCATCAAGTGAAAACAAATCAATGGGCGCCCTAGGGATGTAACCATAAACAATCTGAAAAGGGCACATCTTTGTAGAAGAATGCGTTGCACGATTATAAGCAAACTCAACATGAGGCAAGCAGTCTTCCCAATGCCTTAAATTCGTGTCTAAAACAGCCCTAAGCATGGTTGACAAAGTTCTATTAACTACCTCAGTTTGCCCATCAGTTTGAGGATGACAATTGGTGCTAAACAGTAACTTAGTGCCTAATTTACTCCAAAGAGAGCGTCAAAAATGACTAAGAAACTTAGCATCACGATCAAAATCTATGGTTTGAGGAACACCGTACAAACGAACTACTTCACGAAAGAACAATTCAGCAACCATGGAATCATCATCAGTTTTATGACAAGGTATGAAATGAGCCATTTTCGAGAACCCATCAACGACCACAAAAATGTTGTCCCTCCTCTTCTTACTGCGAGGTAATCCAAAAACAAAATCCATTGAAATATCATGCCAAGGGAGAAGAAGGAACAGGCAAAGGCATATACAAACCATGGTTGCCCAAACGGGACTTAGCTTTCTGGCAAGTAGTGCAACGTGCCACGAGACGCTCAACATCACGGCGCATCCTGGGCCAAAAGAAGTGTTCGGCCAGCACCTCATGTGTCTTGAAAAACACCGAAGTGGCCCATGAGACCACCTCCATGAGCTTCCTACAGCAACAAAAGACGAACCGAGCAAGCTGGAACACACAGCTTGTTAGCACGGAACAAAAACCCATCCTGCATGTGAAATTTGTCCCATGGTTTGTTATCCTTACAATGTGACAGGATATCTGAAAATCAGCATCATTGACATATTGGTCTTTCAAAGTTTGCAAACCAAAGATTTTAAAATCTACTTGGGACAGCATGGTATATGACGAGACAAAGCATCAGTAACGATATTTTTCTTCCCATTCTTGTGTTTAATGATGTAAGGAAACGACTCAATGAATTCGACCCACTTAGCATGACGACTGTTCAGATTTGCTTGGGTTCGAATATGTTTCAAAGCCTCATGATCAGAATGAATGATAAACTCGCGAGGCCACAAGTAATGCTGCCATGTTTGTAAGGTGCGCACTAGAGCATAAAGTTCCTTATCATAAGTTGAATATTTCAGGGCAGCACCACTTAATTTCTCACGAAAATAGGCTACTGGTTTACGGTCTTGTAATAAAATAACACCTAAACTAATACCACTAGCATCGCACTCTAGTTCAAACACTTTATTAAAATCAGGCAATTGTAAGAGAGGAGCATGAGTTAACCTTTCTTTCAAAGTGTTGAACGCTTCTTCTTGTGGGGCGCTCCAAGCAAACGGCACACCCTTCTTTGTGAGCTCATGCAACGGGGCGGCAATGGAGCTGAAATCACGCACAAACCTGCGATAGAATCCGGCAAGGCCAAGGAAACTCCGAATCTGCATGACCGTCGTTGGTGTAGGCCAGCCCTGAATGGCGTCAACCTTGCTGCTATCCACCTCAATGCCCTTTGGAGTAACAACATAACCAAGAAACAAGACACGTTGCGTGCAAAAGGTGCATTTTTCCATGTTACCAAATAAGCGAGCAGCACGCAAAGCATCAAAAACAGCACGCAAATGTTCTAAATGATCAGTCATGGACTTGCTGTAAATAAGAATATCATCGAAATAAACAACAACAAATAGTCCTATAAAAGGTCTAAGAACTTCATTCATTAAACGCATGAAGGTGCTGAGAGCATTAGTCAAACCAAATGGCATAACCAACCATTCATACAAGCCAAATTTGATTTTGAAAGCCATTTTTCATTCATCACCCAATTTCATCCTAATCTGATGGTACCTGCTACGCAAATCAACCTTAGAAAAAAATAAGGGCGCCACTAAGCTCGTCAAGCATATCATCAAGGCGTGGTATAGGATATCGATAACGAATTGTGGTGTTATTAATAGCACAACAATCTACACACATACGCCAGGAGCCATCTTTCTTAGGGACAAGCAAAACAGGAACCGAGCAAGGACTATGAGACCCATGAATGTAGCCCTTATCAAGCAGCGCTTGCACCTGGCGCTGGATCTCCTTCGTCTCATCAGGATTTGTGCGGTACGGGGCGCGGTTAGGAAGCTGGGCGCCGGGGATGCGGTCAATCTGATGCTCAATGCCACAGAGAGGGGGAAGACCCGGTGGCAAGTCCGTGGAGAAGACATCAGCATAGTCCTGCAAAAGGTTAGCAACAGCAGGAGGTATATCCAACAATGGTGATGCATCAAGTGAAACAAGCATGCGAGAACAAACGAGTGTATAGCAAGGCAGCTTATCATCAAGCAACTCAACCAAATCAGCACGTGTAGCAAGCAAAACAGGGGTATGCAACTTGATTTCAGATTGAGCAGGGGCGGCTTTAGGTGATTTGAGATGCGTTGCTGTTTTAGCCGCTCGAGCCATGTCATCTTTTAGAATTTGGTCCGGGTCATGGGATGAATAATGATTTTCTGACCCTGAAACATGAATGAATAATGATTTGTACGACCATGATGTACACTATCAGTATCGTATTGCCAAGGTCGACCAAGCAACAAAGAGCATGCTTCCATAGGGACAACATCACAAACAACATAATCAGAATAGGCGCCTAGGGAAAAGGGAACACGTACCAAGCACGTTACATTTATTTTGCCACCATCATTGAGCCATTGGATGTGGTACGGGTGTGGATGTTGGCGAGTGGGTAAAGATAATTGCTCTACCAACACCGTACTCGCCAAATTGTTGCAGCTGCCACTGTCGATGATGATCCAGATCGCCCTTTCCTGTACCACGTCCTTGGTGTGGAAAATCATGTGTCGCTGATTGTGCTTGGTCGTGGCAACCTGTGTACTGAGGACACGCTGCATAACAAGACTCTCATACCTATCGGCGGCGCTGGAATCAACGTGAACCTCCGTGTGATCTGCATGGTCAGTGGAAAGCATAGCATGTCTAGTCTCCTCAGTATCACTAGCTGAAGAGTACTCACCATTGTCACGGATCAGCAAGGTACGCTTGTTGGGGCAGTCCCGAATCACATGACCATATCCTTTGTAACGATGGCATTGAATGTCCCGAGTGCGCCCTGTGGAAGGAGAGGCGCCATTGGCCGGAGGTGCTGCCGGCTTGGCCGGCTGCTCGTGTGGTGATGCGCTTGAAGTGGACGGCGCACGCTCACGCGGAGTGGAGGACGACGTGGAGGACGCCGGCCGGGAGGCTGGGGTGGGAGCTTGGCCACGTCCTGCAAAAGAGTTAGCACGTGTCGACAATCGCCGTCCCTGCACTTCATGTTCAGCTTTTCAAGTAAATTCAAACAAAGTGGTCATATCATCATATTCCTTCTAATCAAGGATGTCCTGAATTTCACGGTTCAAACCACCCCTAAAACGTGCCATAGCAGCGTCATCCTGCTCAACTAAACCACAACAAATCATACCCTTTTGTAATGCTTGGTAATATTCCTCAACAGTTTGGGAACCTTGCTGAAATCGTTGCATTTGGTTGAGCAAATCACGGGCATAGTAAGAAGTAACAAATCTGTGACGCATGGCAGTTTTTAGTTGAGCCCAAGTGGAGGGAGTGTTATTGAGAAACTTTTGTTTATATTCACGCCACCAAATTAAAGCAAAATCAGTAAATTCACTAATAGCAGCCTTAACTTGTATATTAGCAGGAATGTCATGGCATGAAAATTTTGTTCGACCTCCAATTCCCAATCAAGATAAGCAGCAAAATCATATTTGACAGTAAAGGATGGAATGCAAAATTTGATCTTAGCAAAGGAATCAGGAGGTGGGACACGTACCCTGCATGCACGACCGCGGTGATCACCATCGTCCTGCTCCGTATCATCGCCATAGTCCGCACGCCTGCTGCAACTCTATTAGCTGCGTGGTCAAGGTCTCAAGAGGAGTCATGATTGTCTCGAGCGTGGTGTGGGCGGCCGTTTGAGCGAGGTCGATCTGGTCGAAACGCTCGGTTGATGAAGTAACCGTGGAATCCAGCCATTCATGCAGCGTCTTGATGTCGTCGGCAAGGCCTTCGACGTGTGCGTGCACGTCCTGTAGCGTAGCGTCCGTCTTGGCCTCGTTCCCTGCCATAGTCAGCGCAAACAAGAAAAACAGCAAGGAGAAAATCCGACTACAACAGGTGTATCTGGGAGGCAAATCACTCAAAGAAAACGCTGTTATCAAATTCTTACCCATTCTTACCAAGCACACAGGGGTGAGCTACAACCAACAGGTAGAACCGGTCAAAGATTGGAGGAGCGATTGCCTGGAGACACAAAGCCTACTCGTAGTAGAAATATATGTAGTTCTGGGTAGGCTGCACTCAAGACAAGGGTTAGCACGATCAAACAATAATTGCAAAGTTGAATAATAGTGCTAACACGTATGGACGCTGCTGGAAACAAGTGCGAGAAAGAGCTAGGGTTGTAGGAGAAGGTCCGGTGGAAACAGCCCGCGCTGAGCGCCCAAAAACTGATTATATGAATTAAGGAAAGCAAATGAACAAGTCACCACATCCAGTCTCTCTCTCTCTCTCTCTCTCTAGAGTAAGGTCGAACTTATCAATGAGCCGATGCTGTAGAACTGAGTATATGTGGTAGATGAAGTAGTTTACGGCAGACTCACGAGTCCAACGAGGACACACGGCGAACCAGATCGGTTGAGATTTTCCCAGCAAAACCGATCACGAGAAACAAACCTCTATTGTTCATTTTGTTTTAATAATGGCACAATTGCGTGCTCTTTTCTCCTTTTTTTTGATTGGACTGTTACGAAAACAAAACAGAGGCGGAGACGAGTGGAATTCGGAGGCGTGACTGGCCGGGATTTGGCACGGCAGGGCGCGGCCGATCTGGACTCCGCGCGGCAAGGTGTGCTGCCGTGAGCTAACGGGACTCGGCATGGCAAGGCACAAGGAAGGCGTAACCGACCGGGATTTGGCGTGGCAAGCGTGGCGCGTACGATGCAGTAAGGGCCGTAGCCGATCGGGACTCGGAGCGGCAGGGGTGGGGGGGGCAGTGTTAGGGTTTGTGGCGGCTAGAACAGATGGATAAAAACACAAGTAATCCAGCAACAATGAAATGCGCAGACACACAACTTCAACAATGCAAATTACTGATCGAAAGTGCAAGGCTCAAGGGGGTGCTGGGATAACAGATCTAACCTGAAAATTTTTGTTTTTGGTTTTTGTGGACTATAGGATGAACGGAAAACACACGAAAAACTCACCGAGAAACACTGGAATTTGATACCACTTGATAGAGCTGGAGTACCCGATCTTTCGGTGAGTGAAGATAATTTCGATTTGGTGGAAGTAGACCCTCACGATCCGACTACGACGAGCAAGCCCGAGGCGTCAATACAATCGCTAAAACCAACTCCCGATGGTTACCAACCTTGCTGGCGCAAGATCAGCCTGATCACGAAGATCGTTTCCTGCGCGCAATTGAAGAACGAGCAAGAAAGAGATGCAAGCAATCTGATGTATTACTTAAAGGTGGAGTTCTGAATACACGTGGCAGCGCTGTAATGCGTGCGACGGCTGTAGCTAAAGCTAACAATTAAACAAAACTCAAAAGTAAACAAGGGGCGCAGCCCTTGGCTAAATACACGAGAGGAGGGGCGCAGCCCCTGGGTGGCGGCCAGAGGAGGGGGTGCAGCCCCTGGGTGGTGCGCCTCCCTAGGATTGTGCGCAACCCTAGGTTGGCCCATGTCTAGGGCCTTCAACTAGGTCAGCTGGTTAATTTTCTGAGGCTTCGTTCTTCAGCAGAGTGACATAGTTCAGCTCTCTTGCACGGGCCCTCGTGATTGACCCAACTAATGAAGGAAGCATCGTTTGAGGTAGAGGCACGTCTAGTGGAGCCGTGGCTGGAAGTGAAGGCGCGTCCGCAGGTGCTGCTGGTGTAGCCGTTCCCGTGTTGGAGTTGATGTCCTCATCATCACCGCCACCACTGCATCTTCGCCAAGGTGAGGTTCCCCGTGCTCCTCTCTTCCGTCTAGGACAAGCGGTGTATTTTTTAGCATACCATAGGCCGAGATCAAGCCCTGCTGCCGCCCGCCGGCATGGCGCTGTCGTCCGTCAGTGCTCGCCACCGTGGCCATCTCGCCGGAAACGCCTTGCGCCGTTCGATCTTGTTTGGATGGCTCAGATTAGATCCTGGCTTTTGAACCCATGAAAACTGATTCTATGGATCCACGAACCTAGTCCACCTAGGGACCGAGAGCCTAGTCCATGCTTTTTCTATATAAAAATAATTAACTTAAAACCAGAAAATCCCCTGCCCTAGCCTTTTTCAGAAAACCCCCTATGATTAAATGATCTGTTATTTCACAAAAGACCCTGTATTAATCTGTTCTTTTGCATAAAAGCCCCTCTGATTAAATGATCTATAACTTGCCTATCCTTTTAACAGAAAGCACCCTATATTTTTAATTAATAAAATGACAGTCCTAGTCTTTTCACACAAAGGCCCCTGTTCTTTAATATACTTGCATAAAAGATCCTAAATTTAACCGAATTATGTTAATCTATTCTTTGCATAAAAAGCCTTCTGCTTTAATATAATTTATAATCTGCCCCCTGTTAATTTACAGTAAACATCTTGTCAATAATAAAAAATCCAATCCTAATCTTTTTATAACAAAACCCCCCATTCTTTTGTAAAATTGCATATAAGTCCCTAAATCATGTTGTTTTCACAAATAAACCCCTATAACATGCTGTTTCACAAATAAGCCATGTTTGAGTTTATCGCAGCTAGACTCTCCTGTTTATGTTTCTGTGATTGCAAGTAGGTCCCTGTTAGGGCTGTTTTTGCAGTTTAGTCCCGTAGCTTCAAACGAGAATATCTTTTTACTCGTAGCTTCGTTTTAGTGGTTTTTGCGCCCATGAATCGTAGCGATGAGTCAAATCTTTTAGAATAGTGGTTAGTATCTTTGTTGTTGTTTTAATCTGTTTTCTCATTATTGTTTGTTTGCTTGTCTTGTTTGTGTTGTTTGGCATTGCGATGCTAGAAGACGAGCAAGTGAAGAACCTTCAAGACTTGGATTTTTGCAACAGCAGCAGTAAGGCAAAAACAGGCAAGTGTCCGTGACCATAATGGTCCTACTTCTTTCTATCTGTCACCATGCATGCAATAAATTGAATCCTATGTGTCATACCCTTCCTAATTATCCTTGTCGCATTTGTATGGTTGGGATGGGTGAAACTATGAACTTTATTGTTAAACTTGATTAATGTCTAACTTCAACTAATGATCACCATGGGCAATGGTAGCAACATATAGTATGGGTGATCCTGGCAGGCAGATGGTGAGGATGTGCGTTTGCACAGTGGTTCTGTGTAGTACCTTGGTTGGTGGATAGTTCCTGCTTGGGATCATAGGAAACCTGTTCGTGGAACGCGTAACCATGACTACGGCATAAATCAGAAGTGATCATGGAAAAATTTATTAAGTAGCTTGTAGATTTCTTTGTACCACTGCAATTAGGGAAAAGGTACGGAGGAAGTCCGGACCCTAGGGGATGTGTGTGTAGTAGAGCATACACTACCCATGGCGCAAGAGGGGGCTGCCGTGCGAAGGGTAAGCTTCCACGCTAGTGAAACCATAGCGTGATTGCAGGCGGTCCAAGAATCTCTTCCGAAAGATCATGCGGTGGTCTCTTGGCCTCACACCATAGGAAGTGTGATGGTAACATGGAGGCATAGTCACTGATGGGCAACAGAATCACCGACTTGTGGGTATAGTTGTGCACCTCTGGTAAAGTTATAAACTATCTGGATAACCGCGCTCGCGTTATAAGCGGCAATGACACTTCCATGATTAGATGGATGGGATCTGGTGGGGTACATAGATCTTGGTTGGATTCTGGTAGGGAGTTAGGGGTGTGTTACAGATAGCGTAGTCTTTAAGAGTAGCCTCTAGGACGGCAAGTAGCTAGCTTGCCATGGTGCATCGGTGTGTGCCATAGATTTATCACCTAGTAATAGGTTTGCTTAAAATGAATCTAGAATAGTTGTTTTCTGCAGTCATACCATGTTATCAGCCCTTCTTTTGTTAAGCCTCACGTGTCATATATTTCCTATACTTGTGGAGTACGATTTATGCAAATAAATGATACTCACACTTGCTTCTACCCATTTCGCCAATTTATGCTGCTCGAGGACCACTTCTAGGCAAGTTGTTCCTCCGGTTGACTGCCTGTGGAGTTTTGGAGTTGTCTTCCGCTGCTCTGCTCGTCATTCCACGTAGTCTTTTGGTAAGGCTTTAGTTTCGTTTCGGTTTCCTTTTTTTGTTGACATTGGTTTTCTCTATATACCACTATTCTTGTCAAGTATGTGTGAAACTGCGTCCTGGGCACACATACGGTACTCCTGGTTTGGTTGTAAAACCGGGTGTGATAATAAAAGAAAACACATTGGAGGAAGAATGATGACCTACTTGAAA
>LFJQ01000484.1:0-26132 GCA_001182835.1 Oropetium thomaeum
TTCAACTCTAGTTAAGTTAATTCGACACTTTTCATCGGTTTAACATTATTTAATTCCTTCGGCTATTAAACTAGGGTTAAAATGAAAATTTAATTCTTCCTCAAGATTATTTTTAGTTGGTAGTACTCCCTGGAATAAGCATTTTGGGCTTTGGGTGGGGCCTAGATGAATTTCTATATTTATAAAAAAGTCAGCAAAGCTCCTATTTTTAAATCTTAAAAATGGAAAGCCCTAGTAAACCTTAGAATAAAATCATGAAATTTTATGTGGGCATTCCTGAGCACTAGGTCTAAAACTTTGCTTTTGGGTCTATCCTTATAAATGACTTTTACAATGTACTTTAGAAAATGGTATTTAAACTAGGCAGATTGAAGTTATTTAATAGGGTTAGATGCCATTTCGTGGTCCTAAAATCTTCATAAAATTTCAGAGGATGTGTAGTACCATGATGTACTGGTGGATCAAAGGTTGGCCCTAGTGTGCTCTAGATTGCAATTTAAAATTCAAAACATAAAGGAGTTTTCTAATTAATTCTGCAGATTTTGTACAATTTCTAAAAAGTGCTTTAACAGAAAATTAGTCCTTTTCACGATGGTTCTAAAAATTTTTGGTTTGGCATTTTTGGATTTTCCTGTGATTTGTTAAGGATTTTACAAGACAGGACAGAAAATAGAGAAATGGAATTTAATGGAACAGTGGCGGCAGAGGACAGGGCGGCTCCGGCCGAGTCCGGCGAGGACTCCGACGAGAAATTGCGGGCGGCCGGGGCCTCGCCGGCGAGGGGGGAGTGAGGGAAATCGCTCTACACGTCAGGGGAGTCACGGAGGTAGCACGAAGGCCGACGAGACACAGTGGGCATGGCGCGCGACGGGCGGTGCCCCCGGAGAGCTCCAGCGGGCGCGCGCGGCGCGGCAATGCATGGCAATGGCTCGGGCTTGCTTCCATAGCAACTAGTTGGAATGGGGAAGAGAGGCAAGAGGAGAATGGTGAAGGTTTCTCACCGTGGCGCGCCGTCGACGGGAGCCCGGTTGCGGCAATGGCGGGCGGCGGTGTACCGAGGAAAATTCCGACAATGGGCGCTTGATTCCGAGAATTAGGGAGTGCTCTGAGCTGCACGGGAGCGGGAGAGTGTGATTGGTCGAGGGAATTGGGACGGAGGAGAGTCGGGGGGTGGTGTTCACCGTGGAGCTCCCTTCGCGGCAATGGCGCCATTGGTGGCGACCGAAGCAAAAGAGGAGCTTGGGCGGCCGGAAAGAGAAGGAAGAAGGGGAAGGGAAGGGGAAGCTGTGCAATTTAAAGGAACCTTTGGGCGGGAAGATAGGGGAGGCAGGGGGGGCATGGCCAGCGCAGTGGTATGGCGGTCGGGCGGCTCGGTTGTCGGGCGGCGCACAGTGAGGAGGGCAGCGCGCTCGGGCAGGGAAGAGGGAGAGGAGGGAGAGAGCTAGAGAGAAGTAGAGAGAGGGAACGGGGTGAGAGTGCCGCCGAGTAAAAGCGACGTGGGGTTGGTGCTTGTGTCGGGCGGCACGGTGCCCTACCGCCCGTCGCTCTGTCGGGCGGCGGCGGGCACTGTAGCCCGTCCGACAACAGTTTTATTATTATTTTTTAATTAAAGTCTCGTTGCAATTCAATTAAAATGCACACTTCCCTAGCTCGAAAAGTTTTGGAAATTTTTGTACAAGCTCAGAAATTTATTTCGAACACTTTTCATTTAAGATTCAAGTCATGAATTGGTCTCTAAAAATTCTTGAATTTCTAAGTTGATTATAGCTTGTGTGAATTTTTAAGAGGTCTAAATCCTTTCCTAAGATCTTGAATAATTTCCCAAAATTCTATTTTGAAGTGTACTTAATTATTATATAAAAAATATGGCTAGGGTTTTGTGGAAATTTTGATGGCCAAGAGTTAGGTTTGGGTTTTCTTCCTGTTAGCGAGGTTTCGACACTGCTAGTTGGAATTTCTCCGAATTTAGGTATAGTGTTCTGTTGTTCATCAAAGTTTGCATAGTGTTCCTTTGGAGTATTGTAAACATTATTTCTTTTTATTTCCAAGGTTGATTCTGTTTTTAAACGAGTGAATTACCGATTAGGGTTTTGGATTGGAGTGTGAATAGGAAATGACCATGTACCGCGGATTGAGGGTCCCTGTTTGGTGAAAGTGTTCAAAAATTAATTTACTAAATTTTTTTTTGTATAGGTTAATGGAAGTGTTTTAGGTACATTGATCATTATCTCACGTGCTAGTTTTGCTCAAGAGTGCAAAAATTTCTTTTTAGGGTTTACGATTTACCGGTGACTTTTTTTTTAAGTGACACCTAGGGTGTCACATCGCCAATTGAGGTCACATGAGGAAAATTATCCTACTCATGATCTCGAGCTTGCCGCCATTGTTCATGCTTTGAAAATATGGTGACACTATCTCCTTGGCAAGACTTGCAATATCTATACCGACCACAAGAGCCTCAAGTACATATTCACTCAAGCTGATTTGAATATGAGGCAAAGAAGATGGCTTGAGTTGATCAAGGACTACAAGCTAGAAGTGCATTATCACCCGGGCAAGGCTAATGTTGTGGCCGATGCGTTGAGTCGCAAAAGTCGTTGCAATTGCCTAATCGGGAAGACCCGAAACCACTCCATATGAGGATTTTCGAAAACTTGGTCTGCAAATGGTGGAAGAAGGTTTCCTTGCTAACCTTGAAATAAAATCCACACTTTTGGGTCAGATCAAGGAAGCCCAGAAAAATGACAAAGACATGGCTCGTATCCGGGAGAAAAAAAATCGCGTAAAGCCAGATGTTTTCTCTCGATGAGCAAGGCGTGTTAGGTTTGGAAAACGCCTTGTGGTGCCAAAAATCCATGAGCTGAAAATGAAAGTTCTCAATGAAGCTCATAATTCCTCGCTGCCCATACACTCAGGAAGTACAAAAATGTACCAAGACTTGAAGACCAAATTTTGGTGGACTCGCATGAAGCGGGAGGTTGCTCAATACGTCTCCAAATGTGACGTATGTCAGCGCGTGAAAGCTATCCACTTAAAACCCGCAGGCACACTGCAACCATTGCCTATTCCATCGTGGAAATGGGAGGATATTGGCATGGATTTCATTGTTGGTCTGCCTAGAACTTTCGGGTGGTTACGATTCCATTGGGTAATCGTTGACCGATTGGCAAAATCTACACATTTCCTTCCGGTCAAGACCACGTATTCTTCTAGGGAGTATGCAGAGTTGTACCTCACTCGCATCGTGTGTCTTCATGGTGTTCCAACGACAATATTTTCCGTCCGAGGCACCCATTTCGTCTTTCGGTTTTGGAAAAGTCTCCATCAAGCATTGGACACCAAGCTCATTCATAGTTCGGTGTCGCGACCCCCGTCCGATAAAATCGTACCGTTGCTCATCCAGGATCATTTGGGGTGTCACTTGACGAAACAAGCGACCATACAGTATAATAATTAACAAGGACACGCAAAAGATTTAGATTGTATATTAAGTCTGGGATTACATTAATTGGTTCAAAGATTAAAAGTGCAGAAACGTATTTTGAAAATGAACGGTTGACAGCGGAAGCTAATAATTACAACTCGACGATACAATTAAGCATGCCAGCCCGCGGGTGCTTAATCTTCATGGATCGGAGAAGCAGGAACCCACTCGAAGGTCCACTCCGAGGGTGCTTCCCCTTCCCAACCACCACAACCAAACGAACCAAAGTTCGAAGCATCACCTGTAAAACAATTAATCCCAACTAATACTCAGCAAGACTTACCCGTCAACGTAGTCTAATGACCCACTCCTAAAATGCAGGGAGTATTGGTGGAAGTTGACCTGGTATTGCGAAAACAGCGCTAATAGTCTATTCCATTTTTAGCCAAGTTAACAGGGTTCGTTATTAACATACTAGGTGTGCCACTATTCTAAACAAACAAGACTAAAGCACGACAATCCGGGGTTGATACAACCATTTTCATCAATCCACTAATTACATATCGTTGCGGCAGAAAGGAACAAGTGGTACTCTTAACCATGAGAACGGCAATTATAATTGATTTACATCCTGTAGGAGAAACCCGAATGACACGATACGTGCGCACTCGAAGGAGTCACACGTGGCCACCTTTCGCAACATCGTGACAGAGTTGGCCCAACATCCATCTCTCCAAGGACATGGTCCTCCAGGCGATGCCCTGCATCCCTGTACGGCCCCAAGCCTTTCCCACTAGCACGAGCCCAAGAAGACAAAATGCGAATTCATCCACCCTGACGGTCCATTCACTCGGAAAGAGAGATGGTCAATTGTCCAACAAAACACAATGAGCTACATCGGTTTCCTGGTCCCATTTACCAGTATGCACTCGGTACACAACTCAAACTTGACCAATGCAACCGCACCGGACAAAGTTTCCTTTTATTCAATTGTTTCTTTGAGCAAACATGAGTAGTCTCCCTACTACTCATATTCTACCGTTTCCTACCCTTAAAGCTTAGCATTCTATCGCGATGGCTCTAAATAAAGATACCCCATAGAAAAACCTACCAAGTCATGCAACTAGGTTTTCACGACAATTTTCTCGAAACTTAATGCACAAGCAATTCCTACATACATAGTGTGAAATATAAAATTTGTAAAACATAGGTGTGCACCGGGGCTTGCCTTAGTCTGAAGAAAAGTCAACACACTCAAGAGAGAAGTTAGCTCCTACGGGTGCCTCCTCCGAAGTCGTGTTCTCCGTCGGGATTTTCGGATCGATCCCTACATGATGCAAATGCAATTTCTAAGGAAAATGGTGGTCCAAATGAAACTTCTCATTTTCTTTCCAGGAAATGATTCTTAGTTGTCATGTTCTCAAAATTAAGGATTTCACTTTGGTTAGGGTTAGATCGACACTTTTCTTCGAGTATGAATTATTTAATAACTACGACTATTAACCTAGGGTTAAAAATGAAACTTTTAATTATACCTCAAGATCATTTTTTAGTTTATGGTACTCTCTGAAATATGGATTTTGAACTTTGGTTAAGGCCTAGATGAATTTGTTTAGATTTTATAAAAATTCATCAAAGTTCTATTATTAGATCTTATAAAATCAGAAATCAATAGTAAACCTTAGAGTAAAATTATGAAATTTTACGAGGTTACTCATGAGAACCAAAGCTAAAACTTTGTTTTCAGGGTCTAATCTTTTTGACGACTTTTACCATGTACTTTAGAAAAGGGTATTTTACTAGGCAGATTGGAGTATTATCCAAGTGTTGTATACAACTTTGTGGTCCTAAAATCCCCATAAAATTCCGGAAGGTGTATATTGCCATGATGTAATTATTCAAATATTAGCCCTTGCACTGCTCTATAATTCAAATTAAAATTCAAAAAACAGACAAGAGTATTTTAATTATTTCTGACAATTCTTGCCGTTTTCAAATACAATTGCTTTAATAGAAAATTAATCCATTGTTCAAGGATTCAAATAAAATTAGGTTTGGCATTTTTAGATTTTCCATGATTTTCTACACACTTAACAACTTCAGGCTAATTACTGGAAAATGGAACAATTGATGGAACAGTGTCACAGAACAGAGGAAAACGGCAGGGCGGTTGCTCCGGTGAGATTGCTCGCCGGAGAAGAAGGTTAGAGGGGAAATGGAAGTGTCGTGGAGCATCACCGTGAGCTAATGCACTGATTTTAAGAGGATTAAGTCCACGGGAAAGAGTGCAAGGTGGTCGGTGACGTGAGGCTTGAGGCGGCGTCAATGGCGGCCGAAGTGGTGGCGCGGGGTGTTCTTCGTCGTCGACGGTGAGCTGTGGCTGGAACCATGTCAAATCGATGCGCAAGTGTGAGATGAACTAGCCTGCGAAGGGAATTGAAGGGCACGGTACCGTGGCGACGAATTTGGACGATGATGACCGGCGGCGAGGTCCTCGGCCGAAGAAAAGGGGCAGCGGTGTTCCGGCGAAACGGCGGCACGACCGGGGCCCTTGGTGGTTGGAGAGCTTCAATGGGCCGAAAGGAGGTTGGGCGGCACGGTGGCGAGGATCGGGGATGGCCGGAGTGAGCTGTCGACGTGGGAGCTGTACTAGCGGTAATGGCAAGGGCGGCAGTGGCAGAGGAAGAAGAAGGAGAATAGAGGAGGGCGGTGCCTCGGTTTTGTACTCGAAGGAGACGAGCCCAGTGGGGGAAAAAGATGGAGAGAGAAGGGCGGCCGTGGATTGGGCAGAGGTGCGGCAGCCGGCAATTGGTCGCGGGAGGCAGCGCTCTGCCGGAGCGATGGCGTGCCGTGGAGGAGAAAACGATGGCGCGCAAGTCAAGAAGAGAGAGGGAGGAGAGAGGAAGGGGAAGGAAAACTCTTGCTACGATTTGATGCTACGGGGGAGTAATGATGATGAGAACATCACACCCATGGATACACACAATAATTCTCCCGCTGCTACAAATGAAGGTCCAATCACCAGAGCTCGCGCCCGTCAACTTAATATAGAGGTCAGCTCGTTCCTTAGCACTCCATTACGAATTCTTGAGGATAGATTACTACCTAATGATGTTATTATGATTAGGAATCATGGAGAGGTTAGAGGAAAATAGAAGACCAGGTTGGAGTCAGCCAAGAACGTCCAAGCCAAGTCGGAGGTCCAGCCCACGTCGACTTCGAATCCAATTCAGAGTTCAGGAGCAGTCTCCACTAAAACGGACGCCCAGGTTGCATACGGACTCCGTTTTAGGCGATCTACCACTTCACGGAAAGAGGACGAGACCATCTTTCCAACGGGATTGGTCCCATGTCCAAATTCCTTCGAAGTCGACGGGAATCGCCAAAACAGTGAGCCATCCAAATCTGTTAGGGTGCTGCGACACCGATTTTGGGTCGGATGGCCTTGTATCGAGTTAGAGTCCATTAGGGTTTCGTCCAGGGGGACTCACGTCCCCAAGTCCTTTATATTCAGCCGTCACCCCTTCATTAGGGTCGGGTTTTGCTTAGATTATTTCTGTATACACAGATTCGCCGTTTCATCGGTTTGTGAGACCCCAACTTGTGAGTTTAATCTATATCTACAAATTTGGTTGCTTTTCACTTCGTTCTTGCTTGTGTTCTTTGATTCACAGGCAAGGATTAGCCTTCTCGGTGAGGTCATCCGTGTTCGCGCGGTGATAACCAGAGGAGACGTGGTGCTGCGATTGCAGGGTTCGGGACGTGCCGTTAGGAAGCCGGATCGATTTGTGTCGCGACTCCGCCCGAATCGTTGATTATCAGAACCTGTAGGAACATCGGGATCTCCGTCCCCATCAAGTGGTAATCAGAGCTTCAGGTGTTCCCTCAGGTTCGTCTTTGTTTACCCTAATTCCTTGTTCCGTTTCATCCTATAGTCCATAAAAAAAGCCAAAAACAGAATCGTAGTTTTAGTTTACATCCTGTCCAAAACCATATTTAGCCATTGCATATTTCAATTTCAGAGTCCGTAGTGTTGAGTTCGTGTCCGTAGTTACGTTTTGTTGCTGGTTTAGATCGTGTCTTGTTACGGTTTGTTTGCTTCAGCCACCTTGTGTGAAACCCTAGCCGTTAATTTTTTTTTCTCCCACCCTGATCCCACCCTGCACTTAGTTTGTTACATCAATCTGTTATTTATTTTGACCACCCACCATTAGTTCCACCTTTTACACACAGCTTCCGCCATCGGAATTCCTTGTTTTTCCGCGACCCGATTCATTGCATGCCGTAATACGCAATTGATTCGGACACCCTTCCATAAAACGGCCATAACTTTTGCATACGAACTCGAAATCAGGCAAACTTTATATGTAAAACGATCGGCACAAAATCACATTTGATTTCACGCAAGCTTTGCTGGGTTCGCCGCTTTTAGAATCCTGAAATTCACCCCGAAAAGGTAAACACATATCGGAGGCTGAACGTTCTGCCCCAACTTTCAGGCAGCTTCAGAAATTTCCATAGACCACATATTGATCCAGTTGATCTGCACATTTGTGTGGTTCCTATTTCTATGCTCTGCTTGCTAAAAAGAATATGAAAAAATAAAAGAAAAAAATAAAAAATATTTTGGTGTAAAAATTGTCCTTGCCAAAAATATCAAAGTACTAGTAGAGAGAGTTCTATTGGTGACAACAAAAGCATTAGCGATGGAGCATAGAATTCGATGACATACTATATTTGGCAAGTGCTTGGGCTGAATTGAGTTTTCTTTGCCTATTGATCTTTGTTGCTGTTTTTCCTATACATCATCTTTGTCCATGTATCATAACTGTTATAGGACACATTTGGCCAGCAATTAGGACCAATACTTTGGACACTTATTCAGTATTACTATCTGTTTTTGATCTGTGTTCCACTCACATATTGACACGACCCGCCCAGAAAACCTCGTCTCGGGACGGATCTGGTCAGTCGTTAAGCCAGGATTCTGTTGGGCAACGCTCGGCGAAGCGAGCGTACACACGATACAACACAGGCAGGAATAAACAGCAATAATTTACAAGAAGAGAGAACTTAATACATCATTGGTTCATAACTTTGAAATTGAATATACATTGTTTCAGAGTACGCAAAAATTTGAAAACGATAACAGCGGAAGACTGGAACGATTACAACTCCGACACTCGGACTTAAGCAAAAGCACGCGCCGTGCCCACGGGCGTCATGCTACTAGCCACTTCAACATTTCACTGCGGCGACTCGCACAACTCCCACTGGAGGTTCCCAAACTCGGGGAGAGGCTCCTCCCAATGGAAGCTACCTGCTGGGTCCTGCATGACGGCGCCTGAAAACCACAAAACGCTAACGCGTGAGCTTCTAAGAAGCTCAGCAAGACTTACCCGACAAATGGCTGGCTACAGCCGACTCCTAGACATGACGGCTGATGGGGGTAGGTTTATTGCAAAAAGGACTCGCAAGCCTGTACTAATCTTGTCAAATTTTAGCCCAGGTTAAGTGATTAGAAAATAAATTTAGTTAGCTCTAAGCTAAGCAAACATAACAGAAGTAATAATAGCAAGATAATCATCATGTTCAGTCTCATTGTGTCTCAACCTATTTACTAGAATGTGGTGCGTTTCACGAGCATGCTCACTAACTGGGAGCGACAGCGGTTCGAAACGATTTATACCCTGCAGGGGGAAACCTGACCGTACGACACGTGCGTGTCCCAGACTCGCGCGTGGCAACCGTTCACACCAGCTCCTGCAACGTCAATTCCCTCCTACGCCTGCCTTAGCAGCGCCGCATCCCATCAGACAACACGTCCCAGACGGTTTCTGTGGAGTTCCCACGCTGCCCACCCCAGATCTCCTCCTAGTCAGACACCGTAGGGCAGGTTCGACGCTGCAATCACTAGGCTACGTAGTTTATTGGGGCCCATAACACCCAGCATACGACCAGTACATTCAAGACTCGATCAGTCTCGGACCACACGGATCAGACAAGTCTACAGTCACCCTGGACCCGGTCCAGTCGCCGACCTACTGTGTATCCTGTCTGACCCTCAACTTTTATCTTTCTTACTTATTCACATTCATGTGGCCCATCTCATAAAATAGATTCATTCAACAACCTATCCTTTCGCGAGCAGCGTCCACTCTGCTCGACTTCTACCGGCAATACCTACTAAGCATAGCAGACTAAGGGGTGTCTATACCAACTACCGTTAGGGTGTTCCTATGGAAACAAATGCAACTATGGTTTCAATCAACTCCTAGTACTTAATGCACAAATAAGACACACTTAGTCATAAAAGGAAAAATTTAAACAATGGTTGTGCACCGGGGCTTGCCTGGTTCTTCTGAGTTGATGTTGACTTCTTCGGCGGGGGTCCAGGAACTTGGATCGGCAGCTACCTCGTGAGCGTCAGAATCTACATGATGCAGTAGGATTATGATAAGTTCAATGAAAAGAAACTTATTATTATTATCAATAGTAAGTCTAGGGTTGAGATTGGCGACGCCTAGAATTAGGGTTAACCCTAATTACTCGATGCCGTCGATTAAATTAAATTCTTAATCTGTGAATGATGTTTAAAGAATCTATTCAACTCTCATGAGATGACTTTTAGTTGGCATGTTTTAATAACTTCAACTCTAGTTAAGTTAATTCGACACTTTTCATCGGTTAATATTCTTTAATTTCCTTCGGCTATTAAACTAGGGTTAAAATGAAAATTTTAATTCTCCTTAAGATTATTTTTACTTGGTAGTACTCCCTGGAATAAGCATTTTGGGCTTTGCGTGGGGCCTAGATGGATTTTCTACATTTTATAAAAATTCATCAAACTTCCTGTTTTTAAATTTATAAAATCAGAAAGCACTAGTAAACCTTAGAATAAAATCATGAAATTTTATGTGGGCAATCCTGAGCTCCAGATCTAAAACTTTGCTTTTGGGTCTAACCTTATAAATGACTTTTATAATGTACTTCAGAAAATGGTATTTTAATTAGGCAGATTGAAGTGTTTTAAAAGGGTTAGATGCCATTTCTTGTTCCTCAAATCTTCATAAAATTCCAGAGGGTGTGTAGTACCATGGTGTACTTGTGGATCAAAGGTTAGCCCTAGGATTGCTCTAAATGCAATTTAAAATTCAGAAACAGAAAGGAGTGTTTCTAATTAATTCTGCAAATTTTGGTCATTTGTTAAAAAGTGCTTTAACAGAAAATTAGTACTTTTCACAATGGTTCTAACAAATTTTGTGTTGACATTTTTGGATTTTTTGGTGATTTGTTGGAGATTTTACAAGAGAGGACAGTAAATAAGAAAATGAAAAAACGGCGCCGCCTAGGGCAGAAAACAGGGTGCTGGAATTCCGGTGAGCTCCGGCGATGAAATTCCGGCGGGAAGAGTGCTCGACGGCGGTAGAACCTTGACTCTACACCTTCTAGGGACCAAGGGGAAGCTCGGCAACATGGCGAAGGCCAAGATTTCATGCCGGGGAGAGGGGCTCACCGTGGACAGTGTCGGTGGCGGCGGCGATGTGAATTTTCCGACGATTGGAGCTCGGTTCCGAAGGACGGAGGGTGCAATGAGCTGCACGAGAGGGAGAGGAATGAATTAGACAACGGAATTACGATGGAGGAGGGCCGGAAGGGGAAGCTCACCGAGAGGGGGTGCTCGGCAATGGCGGCGGCGGCCGGCTGGGGCAGGGGAAAGGCTTGCGCGCGCGCGGGCGATGTAAGAGGGAGAAAAGGGGGGAAGGAGGATGGTTCCGCACCGGTTTTTAAAGGGGCCGGGGTAGGGGGAGTAGGGGAGCAGGGGGGGCGGCATGGCGGCAGCTTGGCGGCGCATTGACCGGTCGGGCGGCGCTCGGCAGAGGAGAAGAGCGAGGGAGAGGGCTAGAGAGGGAGAGAGAGATAGAGAGAGAGTGAGGTGAGGGAGGGAGTGAGCCGGGACTTGAATGCGATGTGCGCCGAGTAAAAGCGACGCGGGGTGGAGGCTTGAGTCGGGCGGCGCGGTGCCCTGCCGCCCGTCGCGCTGTCGGGCGGGCGGCGGGCACTGTAGCCCGCCCGACAACAGCTTTATTTATTTATTTTTTCTATAGATCAAGCTGGAAGAAATTTAATGAATTGGCACACTTCCCGAGCTCAAAAATTTTTGAAAATTTTTGTGCATGCTCAAGAATTTATTTGGAAAACTTTTCATTTAAGGTTCAAGTCATGATTTGGTCTCTAAAAATTCTTGAATTTCTAAGTCGATTATAGCTTCTGTGATTTTTTAAGGAGGTTTAAATCCTTTCTAAAAATCTTGAATAATTTCCCAAAATTCTATTTTGAAGTGTACTTAATTGTTATGTAAAAATATGGCTAGGGTTCTGTGGAAATTTTGATGCTCAAGAGTTAGGGTTTGGATTTCTTTCTATTAATGAGATTTCGGCATTGCTGATTGAGATTTTTCCCAGACTTTGCTATAGTGCTCTGTTGTTTTGTCAAACTTTTCATAGTGTCTCTTTAAAGCATTTTAAACAATGTTCCTTTTTATTTCTAAGATTGAATCTGCTTTAAAGTGAGTGAAATTATGGATTAGGGTTTACAGTTGTCGACTTTGTCCTGGTGACACCTGGGGTGTCACACATATATATTGGCCTTCCAAGCTCCATATAACCCTTCTGAACAGGCACAGATTTTTCACTCTGTAATCGCCGGATCACTTGTCCCAGGTATCTTGCTTTGTGTTCACTTAGATCTTTGCAAGAATTTGGTTTGAAACTTCCTGTTGCAGTCTGAGAGTACCAAAATCCTAACACAGTAGTTGGTAGGGATAACCTTTGTCTATTTCTTCTGTGTTTTGTTTTTCTTTCATCATGTCAGCAGGTGACGAATCGGCGAGCCCAACAGGCTTCAACGAGTGTGTCAGCCAAGATCAGATGAAGAGAGCAATTGACAAGGCGCTGGAGGGCATCGATGAGAAGATCACTGATGCTGTGACGAAGAACTTAGGCCCTGTTCTTGACGGCCTTACCACTCAATTGGCTGCCATCGCTACGCGATTTGATGTGCTGGAGCGGCGTCCACCTACCGGCAATCACAACGACGACGACGACGTCGATGACACTATCTATGATACCGATGGCAACATTGACGAGCGTGCAACTCAGGGCGCTCGCCTTCGACATCGACTACGCCGTAACCGTCACGGCATGGGAGGTAACAACAACAATCAACATGCTCGCCCTCATGATGATCCATTTGCTAAGGTTAAATTTTCCATACCGCCATTCTCTGGTTTATATGATGCTGAAAAATATCTTGATTGGGATGACGGTAGAGCAGAGATTTACTTCGCATCTAGTTCCTGAACAACATAGGGTTCGACAAGCTACTAGTGAGTTTAAAGACTTTGCTATTATTTGGTGGACTGGTTTAGCTGCTGTCGGACGTTTACCTGCCACTTGGGATGCTTTAAAAACAGCTATGTGTGATCATTTTGTTCCTCCTTCTTTTCAGTGAGATATGCGTCTCAAACTGCAGCGTTTAGAGCAAGGTAGTAATTCCGTCCAGGATTATTATGCTGAGCTACAGAAGGGCATGATGCGTTGTGGGGTAGTTGAGGATAATGAGGATAAAATTTATCGTTTTTACGAGGGATCGAGGCGTGAAATTTAGGATATTGTTGATTATAAAACCTTTAACAATGTCAACGAGTTGTTCCACATAGCTATCCTTGCAGAGAAGGAATTGCAGGGAAGACAGGAAGCAGCAAAGACAAGAACCAGTCGCTCCTTCACACCTAGTACGTCTACATCTACGGGAGCCACACGGTCCTCGTCAAGCTTTCGTCCACCTCCTGTACCAGCCAGCAAGCGACCGTCCACCACAGCAACGCCTCCCTCGTCACGCCCTGCAGTTTTTTCTAAATCCTCTGTGCAGGGTTCAGTGAAGAATCAACCATCCACTACATCCACTGGTCGCACGACTGACATTCAGTGTCATCGCCGTCTTGGACTTGGGCATGTGCAGCGTGACTACCCAAGCAAACGAGCCTACATTGCCACTGAAGATGGAGGTTATGCGAGCACCTCCGACATAGAAGATGACGATGATGATGATGATGTTGCTGCTGTTACGGACGGTGCTGTGGACTCCTTAGTCCTCGGCAGCGCCGACACTACCTTCCGAGCCATCGTTGTCCAGCGGATCCTCAGCACTCAAGTAACTCAACCCGACCAGCTCCAACGCCATAACTTGTTTCAGATTGAGTTCGTGATCAAGAATAGGCGAGCACGGGTGATTATTGATGGGGGCAGTTGCAACAACTTGGTGAACTCAGATCTGGTCAAGAAGTTTGGCCTGACAACACGACCACATCCACATCCATACCATATTTAGTGGTTGAATGACTCGGGAAAAGCTAAGGAGTTTCGAGATGTTTTTCCTGATGAGATACCGCCAGGACTGCCACCCATTCGTGGGATTGAGCATCAGATTGATCTGATTCCTGGTGCAAGCTTGCCAAACCGTGCAGCGTACCGAACCAACCCTGAGGAGACTAAGGAAATTCAACGACAAGTCCAAGATCTTTTGGACCGCGGGTACGTACGTAAGAGTCTTAGTTCTTGTGCTGTTCCTGTTCTTTTGGTTCCTAAGAAAGATGGTTCATGGCGTATGTGTGTAGATTGTAGAGCCATAAACAACATTACTATACGGTATCGTCATCCTATTCCTAGGCTAGACGACATGCTTGATGAGTTGTGTGGTGCTATAGTTTTCACTAAAATTAACTTGCATAGTGGTTACCACCAGATTAGAATGAAGCTCGGTGATGTATGGAAAACTGCATTTAAAACTAAATTTGGTTTGTATGAGTGGTTAGTCATGCCTTTTGGTTTAATTAATGCACCTAGCACTTTCATGAGATTAATGCATGAAGTTTACGTTCATTCATTGGTAAATTTGTGGTGGTTTACTTTGATGATATCTTGATTTATAGCAAGTCTATGGCTGAACATATGGATCATCTACGTGCTGTTTTCTATGCTTTACGTGATGCACGTTTGTTTGGTAACCTCGACAAGTGCACCTTTTGCACCGATGGAGTCTCTTTTCTTGGCTATGTTGTGACTTCACAGGGCATTAAGGTTGATAAGGCTAAGGTGGAGGCGATTGACAGCTGGCCTACGCCCACGACGGTTTCGCACGTGCGGAGTTTTCATGGCCTAGCAGGATTTTGTCGCCGTTTTGTCAAGGAATTCAGCACCATCGCGACACCGCTGATTGAATTGACAAAGAAGGGCGTTGTCTTCCATTGGGGGCCATCACAGGAAGAGTCCTTTTCTCTTTTGAAGGACAAGCTTACAACGCACCGTTGCTCCAACTTTCAGATTTTGGTAAGACTTTTGAGCTTGAATGTGATGCTAGTGGAATTTGCATTGGTGGTGTCTTGATGCAGGAAGGAAAACCTGTTGCATATTTTAGTGAGAAGTTAAATGGTCCTGCTCTTAATTATTCCACGTATGATAAAGAATTGTATGCTCTTATTCGTTCTTTACAATCGTGGCAACATTATTTATGGCCTAAAGAATTTGTTATCCATTCTGATCATGAGTCACTTAAGCATATTCGTAGTCAAACAAATCTGAATCGTAGACATGCTAAGTGGGTAGAATTTATTGAATCTTTTCCTTATGTCATCAAACACAAAAAAGGAAGGATAATGTTATTGCTGATGCTTTATCTAGACGATATACCATGCTGTCCCAGCATGATTGTCGCATTTTTGGCCTTGAATCCATTAAACAACAATATGTTTAGATGATGATTTTAAAGATGTGTTGCTGCATTCATGGAACAAATATGTGTTGAATGATGGGTTTCTGTTTAGAGCTAACCGCCTATGCATTCCAGTTGGATCCGTTCGTCGCATGGAGGCGGGTTGATGGGACATTTTGATGCTAAGAAGACGGAGGATGCTTTGGCCACACACTTCTTTTGGCCAAAGATGAGACGAGACGTCGAGAGGTTTGTTGCTCGCTGCACTACTTGTCAAAAAGCTAAGTCTCGTTTGAATTCACATGGTTTATACATGCCTCTTCCTGTTCCTTCTATTCCTTGGGCGGATATTTTTATGGATTTGTTTTAGGACTGCCTAGGACTAAGAGGGGGAGGATAGTGTTTTTGTTGTTGTGGATCGTTTTTCTAAGATGGCACACTTTATTCCATGTCATAAAACCGATGATGCTATTCATATTGCTGACCTTTTTTTCAAAGAGATAGTTCGTTTGTATGGTGTTCCTTCTACTATTGTTTCAGATCGTGATGCTAAGTTATTGAGTCACTTTTGGTGCACTTTGTGGAATAAGCTGGGTATCAAGCTTCTGTTTTCTACAACCTGTCACCCACAAACTGATGGCCAAACGGAGGTAGTGAACCGCACCTTATCCATCATGTTGCGAGCAATTCTAAAGAATAATTTGAAGATGTGAGAAGAATGTTTGCCCCATGTGGAGTTCGTTTACAATCGAGCGGAACACTCCACCACAAAGGTAAGTCCTTTTCAGGTAGTATATGGTTTCAACCCTCATGCTCCTATTGATATTTACCTTGCCTACTAGTGAGAGAGTAAATAATGATGCTCTGGAGCGTGCTGATTTTCTTGTTAAGTTGCATGCTCAAACTAAGGAAAACATTAAAAAAATTGAATGAAAAATATAGGATTGCTGGTAGCAAAGGTAGGAAAGAATTAAAACTTGAACCGGGTGATTTTGTTTGGTTGCACTTGAGAAAAGATAGGTTCCCTGATTTGAGAAAGTCTAAATTAATGCCTCGAGCTGCTGGTCCTTTTAAAATTTTAAAGAAAGTTAATGATAATGCATATAAGCTTGAGTTGCCACCCGAGTTCGGGGTTAGTCCCTCTTTTAACATTTCAGATTTGACGCCATACTTGGGAGAGGAGGATGATCTGGAGTTGAGGACAACTCCTCATCAAGAGGGGGAGGATGATGAGGACATCACACCCATGGATACACACAATAATTCTCCCCGCTACTACAAATGAAGGTCCAATCACCAGAGCTCGCGCCCGTCAACTTAATATAGAGGTCAGCTCGTTCCTTAGCACTCCATTATGAATTCTTGAGGATAGATTACTACCTAATGATGTTATTATGATTAGGAATCATGGAGAGGTCAGAGGAACAATGGAAGACCAGGTTGGAGTCAGCCAAGAACGTCCAAGCCAAGTCGGAGGTCCAGCCCACGTCGACTTCGAATCCAATTCGGAGTCCAGGAGCAGTCTCCACTAAAACGGACGCCCAGGTTGCATACGGACTCTAGTTTAGGCGATCTACCACTTCACAGAAAGAGGACGAGACCATCTTTCCAACGGGACCGGTCCCATGTCCAAATTCCTTCGCAGTCGACAGGAATCGCCAAAACAGTGAGCCGTCCAGAATCTGTTAGGGTGCTGCGACACCGATTTTGGGTCGGATGGCCTTGTATCGAGTTAGAGTGACGCGGACCCGCCCAGAGAACCCCGTCTCGGGACGGATCCGTTCAGTCGTTAAGCCAGGATCCTGTTGGGCAACGCTCGGCGAAGCGAGCGTACACACGATACAACACAGGCAGGATAAACAGCAGTAATTTAAGGAGGAAGAAATTAAATACAACATTAATTCCTGGGTTGTAGAATAAGTCTTACAAGAGTTCAGAGCGCACAATAGAGTTTAAAAAATCGTAGCAGCGGAAGACTCGATTACAGACTCCGACACTCAAAAGCTAAGCAAAAGCATGCACCCTGCCCGCGGGCGTCATGCTGCTGGCCACTTCAAATGTTACTGCGGCGACTCGCACAGTTCCCACTGGAGGTTCCCTACCTCGGGGTGAGGTTCCTCCCAGTGGAAGCCAGCGTCCTGGTTCTGCGCGTCGATTCCTGAAAACCACATATCGCTAACGCGTGAGCTTCTAAGAAGCTCAACAAGACTGACCCGTCAAAGGCTGACTACAGCCGACTTCTAAACATGAAGGCTGATAAGGGTGGGTTCTATTTGCAAAAACGGACCCGCAATCTGTACTACTCTTGGTCAATTTTAGCACAGATTAAGTAGTTAAGATATAACTTTAATTAGCACTAGTCTAATCAAACAATATGAAAAAGACAAGTAAATATCAATCATCAATTGTCAATCTCATTGCATCTCATCTTGTTGCTGAAATGTGGTGCGTTTCACGAGCATGCTCACTAACTGGGAGCGACAGCGGTTCGAAACGATTTTTATACCCTGCAGGGGAAAACCTAATCGTACGACACGTGCGTGTCCCAGACTCGCACGTGGCAACCGTTCACACCAGCTCCTGCAACGTCAATTCCCTCCTACGTCTGCCTTAGCAGCGCCGCATCCCACCAGACAACACGTCCCAGACGGTTTCTGTGGAGTTCCCACGCTGCCCACCCCAGATCTTCTCCTAGTCAGACACCGTAGGGCAGGTTCGACGTTGCAATTACTAGGCTACGTAGGTTTACTGGGGCCCATTACACCCAGCATACGATCAGTACGTTCAACACTCGATCAGACTCGGACCACACGGATCAGACAGGTCTACGGTCACCCTGGACCCGGTCCAGTCGCCGACCTACTTGGTATCCTGTCTGACCCTCAAACTTTTATTCTTCTTTAATTATCTCATCATCGAGTGTCGTAATGAGTCAAGTGGTAGTTTCATCCAAGATCCTACCTTTCGCGAGCAGTGTCCACTCTGCTCGACTTCTACCGGTAATAACCTACTAAGCATAGCAACTATCTGGTCATCTATACTACTACCGATAGGGTTTCCTATGGGAACAAATGCATCTAAGGTTGCAATCAACTCCTAACAACTTAATGCACAATCATGATATGACTCACTGAGTTGTAACAAGAAAATTTAAAACAGAGTTAGTGCACCGGGGCTTGCCTGGCTCTTCGGCTCCTTGGTTGACTTCTTCGGCTGGAGTGGAGGAGTCGGGCTCTGCAGCTACCTCACGTGCTTCGGAATCTACATGATGCAGTATGATTAGGATAAGTTTAATTGAAAAGGCCTGTTGCTTTTATCGATAGTAATTTAGGGTTCCGTTTTGACGACGCCCAGAATTAGGGTTAACCCCAATTACTCGACGCCTAAAAATTAGGGTTGGGATGAAAGTTTTAATTCAACCTCAAGATTATTTTTAGTTGATATAACTCTTTGAATTAAGCTTTTTGGGCTTTGGGTGGGGCCAAGATGATTTTTCTAGATTTTATAAAAATTCATCGAAGTTCCTGTTTCCCAATCTTGTAAAGTCAAAATAACCTAGTAAATGTTTGATTCAGTCTAAAATATTTTATGTGGTCACTCATGAGCCTCAAATCTACAACTTTTATTTAGGGTTTCATCACCGAATAGGACTTTTGCAATGTATTTTAGAAAATAGTATTTTAACTAGGCAGATTGCCGTTATTCAATAGGGTTACATATTATCACATGTTCCAAAAATCTTCAAAAAACTCCAGGAGGTGTGTGTGGCCATGGTGCATTTTTGGATCAAAGGGCAGACCTAGCATTGCTATAGATTTCAAATTAAAATTTAAAAACAGAAAATAGGGTTTCTAATTAATTCTGCAAATGTTTGGTCATTTGTTAAAAAGTGTTTTAGCAGAAAATTAGTGCATTTCATGAGGGTTCTAACAAATTTTTGTTTGGAATTTTTGGAGGTCTCTGTGATTTGTTTGGCATTTACAAGACAGGACAATATTGGAGGGAAATAAAAATGAAACAGTGATTAGGGCTAAACAGAGGACTGAGCTCCGACGAGCTCCGGCGAGTGATTCGGTTAAAATGGTTGATCGGCTGCGCTCAATCCTTGACCCTACACCTTCTACAGGCTAAGACGAAGCTCGGCAGCACGGCAATGGTGAGGTTCCATCACCGGAGAGGGGTGCTCACCGTGGAGGTCGACGGTGGCGGCGGTGAGAAACGGTTCCCGACGAGATGAGCTGAAATCCGGTGAGGGGAGAGCGCCGTGAGCTGCACGATGACTTGACAAGTGAGTTGAGCACGAGGAGAAACACTGAAATTGGCCGGAGCACGGCCGGCGGCGAGGGGTGGCGGCTCTGCCCGAAGCTCAATGATGGAATCACCGGAGGAACGGCGGAGTAAGGAAATTGATTGGTCCAGGAGACTCACCGTGATGCAGTGAAGCTGTTTGACTGGGCTAGGGGTCGCGGAAACGGCCGGAAGGCAGGAGTCGACGGTGAGCTCAACTGGCGGCAGAAGGGTGAACTGGCGGCGGTGCAGGCGTTCTGTCGTCGCCGGTGAGCTTCTGCGGCTGAGTACTTGTCAAGGTCAATCACATGGATGAGATGAAGGTGCCGAGTGAAGGAATTGCAGAATGGCCATACCGTGAAGACGAATTTGATTGATTAGGGTTGGGGCGGTGCTCCTGTGGCCGGGAGGTCGATTTCAGTGTTCCGGGCGGAGGGAGCGATGAGAGTGTAATTCGATCAACTGAGAGCTGCACGGAGGTGAGGGGAGTTGTTTAGGCAAGGTTTGATCAATGGAAAAGGGTCGGAGGTATGGTCTCACCGTGAGCTCACTTGCGGCGGCAATGGCGACGGTGGCACCGAGCGACAGAAAACGGGCAAGGGTTGCGTAGGAGTGAAATTGAGCGCGGGGAAAGAGTGAGGGAGGTTCAGTGCACTCTTTTAAGTCATTGCGTGGAGAGTTGGGGAGGGGAGCAGAGGGGAGCGACGGAATTGGCCGGCGGGGGCGGTGGCGTGCCGCAGGCGCTCTGCCCGAGCGATGAAACGGCGCGCAGCAATGAAGACAGGACAGGGAGAGAGAGAGAGCAGAGGGGAGGAGAAAGATCTTCGGCGATCCTTTGCTCGGCGCTTTGAAGTCGGGCGCGAAAAGGCGAGCCGGCCGGCGGAGGAAGCGGCCTTGCCGGAGCGGCGGTTGGGCAACGGGGGCGGGCGCCCTGTAGCTCATCCGACAACTGACGAATTCAAATGAATTGCTACTGGTTCAAATTGAAAACCTTACCTCCTCAGCTCAGAAAATTATGAAAATTTTTGTGTATGTTCAGGGAATTATTTGGAACACTTTTTATTTAGGGTTCGAGTTCTGAATCAGCTCTCAAAATTTCTTGAATTTATGGGTCCACTTTAGTTTGTGTGAATTTTAAAAGGGTTTGAACCTTCTCCAAAAATCTTGAATAAATTTCTAAAATTCTGTTTTGAAGTGAACTTAATTGTTATGCAAAAATATAGCTAGGGTGTTGTGGAAAATTTGGTGGTTCATGCATTAGGGTTAGAGTTCTGCCTGACGAATACAATTTTCGACACTGCGGGTAGAAATTCTTCGAACTTGGCAAATGGGTTCTGAGGATCATTGAAGTTTTTGTAGAAACTCCTATGAGGTATTTTTAAACAACATTATACTTACTTCCATTATTGGTGTTGCTTTTTGGTGTGAATTGTTGTCGATTAGGGTTTTACGTTGCCGATTTAAGTCCTGGGTGACACCGGGGTGTCACAGCCTCCCCCCCCCTAAAAGAAATCGCGTCCCGAGATTTAAGCAGAGGGTTAGGGTAGGCATAGGTACCTATGGGGCTGGGAGTAGTTCGGGGTAGTGGGATCGAAGAAACTCTGCCGACTCCCATGTTGCCTCGTCTTCTGTGTGGTTGCTCCACAGAACCTTGTAAAACTTGAGTGTCCGTCTTCTAGTAACTCGCTCTTTTTCATCTAGTATCTTCACTGGACGCTCTGGGTAAGTTAAGTCTGGTTGCAATTCTTGCGCTTCTGGAATCACTTGATCTACGGGTGCCTTCAGACACTTCTTCAGTTGCGAGACATGGAAGACATTGTGGTATCCCTGATAATTCTTCTGGCAACTTCACTTGATATGCCACTGGTCCGCATTCGGCTGTGATAGGATATGGACCTATATACCGGGGTGCTAATTTGCCTCTGATCCCGAATCGTCGAACTCCTTTCATGGGTGATACTCGCAGGTAAACGTAGTCTCCTATTTCGAATCTTAATGGTCTGCGCCTCCGATCTGCATAGCTTTTCTGCCTCGACTTGGCGGCCTTTAGATTGGCTTGAATGACTCGTACTTTCTCTTCGGCTTGTTGCACCAGATCTGGTCCCAAAATAATTCTTTCGCCTGCTTCTGACCAGTTGAGTGGCGTTCTGCAACTACGGCCGTACAATGCTTCAAAAGGTGACATCTTGATGCTGGCTTGATAGCTATTGTTGTACGAGAACTCCGCCAAGGACAGATAAGTGTCCCATCCTTTTCCGTGTTCCAAGACGCAAGCTCGAAGCATGTCTTCAAGTATTTGGTTTACTCTTCGGTCTGGCCATCTGTCTGGGGATGGTAAGCTGAGCTATGAATTAACTTGGTTCCTAATGACTCATGTAGTTGCTTCCAAAATCGACCGATAAACTGGGTACCTCGGTCGGAGATGATCGTTTTAGGCACTCCATGTAGGCAGACTATCCGATCAATGTATAACTGTGCATACTTCTTCATGGTGTATCTGGTCGACACCGGGATGAAGTGGGCCGTCTTTGTCAAACGGTCTACTATGACCCAAATTGAATCTAACTGCCGGGCTGTCAAGGGTAGTCCGACAACGAAATCCATGCTTATATCTTCCCATTTCCATGACGGAATGCTCAAGGGTTGCGACAACCCTGCACCCTTCAGGTGGTCAGTCTTTACTCTTCGGCACGTGTCACATTCTGCTATGTATCGAGCGATCTCTCTCTTCATTCTGGTCCACCAAAATTTTCTTCCGCAGATCTTGATACATCTTGTTACTGCCAGGATGAATAGAGTACTTAGATAAGTGAGCCTCATCCATGATCTTCCTTCGGAGCTCGTGATTCTTGGGGTACTACTAGTCGATTCTTGAACCATAGAACTCCGTCTTCGTCTTCTCGGAAGCACTGCATCTTCTTATCTCGTAGTCCTAATCTGATCATTTCCATGCCCTTGTCAATCTTTTGGGCCTTGGCTACCTCGTCTCTAAGTGTTGGCACTAAGGCTAGGTTGTAGAGGGCTCCGTGAGGTAGAATTCTTACGGTTGGCTCTAGTCCCTCGGTTGCTACTCCTTGATCTAAGTAGTGGCAATGGGCGTTTCTGCTAAGTGCATCTGCAACCACGTTAGCTTTGCCCGGATGATAATGGATCTCTATTTCATAATCCTTGATTAGCTCTAGCCATCGCCGTTGCCTCATGTTCAGCTCATTCTGAGTGAAGATATACTTGAGACTTTTGTGGTCGGTGTAGAGGTGCACTAGGTTTCCCAATAGATAATGCCTCCACACCTTTAGAGCCAATACCACAGCGGCCAACTCCAAGTCATGGGTGGGGATAATTCAGTTCGTGCTTACGGAGTTGCCTAGAAGCATAAGCAATCACCCGCCCTTCTTGCATTAATACGCAACCAAGTCCAATGCCTGACGCATCGCAATATACGTCAAAGGGCTTGTTCAAATCTGGTTGGGCGAGTACCGGTGCTGTGGTCAAATGCTTCTTCAAAGTCTGAAAGGCTTCTTCGCATTTTTCTGTCCATTTGAATTTCTGGTCCTTCTTGAGCAGTTCTGTGATGGGTTTAGCAATCTTGGAAAAACTGGGAATATAAAGCGACGATAATACCCTGCTAATCCCAAGAAACTTCGCACCTTGTGAACTGTTGTGGGCGCCTTCCATCCCACCACATCTTGTACCTTTCCCGGATCTACAGAAATGCCTTCTGCGGACACCACGTGACCAGAAACTGAACACGCTCAATCCAGAATTCGCATTTGCTAAATTTGGCGTACAGCTGATGATCTCTGAGTCTTGCAGAACTATGCGAAGATGCTGAGCATGTTCATCGGCCGTCTTCGAGTACACAAGGATGTCATCAATGAACACCCACTACAAACTTATCCAGCTCGGGCATGAACACTGAGTTCATGAGGTACATGAAGTACGCTGGTGCGTTAGTGAGTCCAAACGACATCACCAAGTACTCATATAGTCCATATCTTGTGGAGAAGGCCGTCTTCGGAATGTCCACGGGACGTATCTTGATTTGATGGTATCCTGATCGAAGATCGACTTTAGAGAAAACTTTTGCTCCAGCCAGCTGATCAAACAGAGTATCTATGCGTGGTAGTGGATATTTGTTCTTGATAGTGACCGCGTTCAAAGGGCGGTAATCCACGCATAGTCTCAAGGATTGGTCCTTCTTCTTTACAAACAATGCTGGACATCCCCAAGACGAGGAACTGGGCCGTATGAAACCCTTGTCCAGCAATTCCTTCAACTGCGTCTTCAGCTCTGCCAGCTCTTTGGGTGCCATCTTGTACGGTCTGCGGGAAATCGGAGCTGTGCCTGGCTGTAGCTCAATCTGGAACTCCACATCTCTGTCCGGTGGTAAGCCAGGTAATTCTTCTGGGAACACATCGGGGAATTCCTTAACCACCGGTATTTCTTCCAGACTTTTTCCGACGACATGGCAGACTTGTTTTAGGGCAGATCTAGGATGGTCTAGGTTTATAGATACGGAACCGTGAAGTGGGGAGGTTAAGTGGACTACACGGTTAGCAACATCAAGGGATGGCATTGTGGTGCTTCATCCATTTCATGCCGATGATAAGGTCGATACCCTGCCCATCTAAGATTATGAAAGAGGTAGGATAGATGTGGTTTCCTAACTTTAGGGGTGCCTCACTAAGCCATAGTTGGGACAATATGTTACCCCAGGAGATTTTATGAGGAAGGGTGGCTCGAGGGGAATGGTGATCAGGCTTTTACCCTTAACAAAATTTTTACTGATAAAATTGTGGGTGGCACCGGAATCAAATAGAACGAAGGCTGAGTGGGTAGAAAGTGAGAACATACCCGCCAGTACTTGCTCTCCTTCAGAAATATCTTCGGCCGTGGTGTGGTTCACCCGACCAGTCCTGGTGTTCCTTTGTCCCCTTTGCTGACCTTGACCCTGGTTCGCCTGTTGGTTGCCCCTAGCTTGCTGATTGGAGGGGCACTCGCGGGAAGTGCCCGGGTAGTCCGCAGGTGAAGCAGGGCGTGCCTGGTCCAGGACGGGCGCCCTGTTGAGGTGGGCGACACCCTGGTTTCTCTGTGGTGGCGGTGGTGCGCGGTAGCCAGCCTGCTGTTGATTCTGTGGAGGTCGGTATGGCTGTTGCGGAGGACGGAACGATGGAGCTTGCGGCGGGGTCGCCCTGTACTTCCTACCATCTGGTGCAGTGTACACCAGACGGTACTTTGGTGGCGGGGCGTTTGATGGTCCACTACTGGCGCGCTTTTTCTCCGCTGCTCTTTCTCCAAATACTCTTCGGCGATGAGGGCGTTGCTCACCAGCTCGTTGAATGAGCCGCCTTGGTTCAGGGCCAAGCGACCCTGGAGCGTGAGGTTTAGCCCTTCCATGAAACGGTATTTCCGTTTCGCGTCCGTGTCCACTTGCTCTGGAGCATATAGGGCAAGCTGGTTGAACACACGGGAGTAATCATGCACCGTGCGGTTGCCCTGTGTCAAGGCCATGAACTCTTTGGCCTTCCTTTGCATAAGCCCTGCGGGGATGTGATGAGCGCGGAAAGCCTCCCGAAATTGCGCCCAGGGCACCTGAGTGTTTTCCGGGAGGGTGGCTAGGTAGTTAGCCCACCAAGCTCCGGCGTGCCCTTGGAGCATCTGGGCGGCGAACAGTGTCTTCTGAGTCTCCGAGCAACGGAGTAGTCCAAACTTGGCCTCGGTGGTGCGAAGCCATTGGTCTGCCTCCATTGGTTCCCGAGCATCACGGAACTCTGGAGGATGAGTGGCCAGGAAATCAGCATACGTGCTGTCCTGGTTCTGGTTCCTTGCGCCACGATTCTGGCCATTATTTTGCAAGATGGTCCGCAGCATTTCTTGGGTCTGCTGGCTGCTCTGGAGCATGGCTGCCATAGCCGCGGCTAGGGTTGGCTCCGCTGGCGGGGGTGGCGGGTTGGAGCTCTCCCCCTCTTGACGTCCAGCTCTGGTGTTCACCATTCTGAAAAATGTCGAATGGTCCCCATTAGCGCAGTTTACTCCATGACCATAGTTGGATGTATGCAAAAGGATGTCAAAACGCACGGCATGGATAACTCATAAAAACAAACTCCATTCCTTTTCCAAAATAATGACAGTACATTAGTTTCTTCAAGTTCCCTAGACTGTCAAACTACCACTCTTACATCCAAAAGATTACAACGCCACTAGGATAACCTTACTAGAACACGCGATAATTGCCATGACAGGCACAACGCACTCCTTAAGCGACTCATTTAGCTAAACTTGGCGTCGTAAGACCATCTCTGATCTACTCCTCATCTGGCTCTGGGTCTGAAGCTTCGGGATCCGACACCTCTGACTCAGGCGCACCATCGTTAGCGGAGGGGGCTGCTGTGCCTCCAAAAGTCCCGCTATCTGATGCTGCAGATGATGGTTCTCGTGGGAGAGGTCCTCAGCTAGCACAATCGCATTATCCCTGAGTATCTCTAGCTGGTGAATTGCTGCAACATAATGTTGATGTCATTCTCCCTAGCGTGGACTTGGGCAGTCTTAATCTCAGAAACCGCCTCCAGCTCAGAAATGCGTGTAGCACGCGCGTCGCAGCGAGCACGCAGCGCATTGTTTCTGCTCTCCAAGTTCTGTACCTTCTCCT
>LFJQ01000485.1:0-26126 GCA_001182835.1 Oropetium thomaeum
GCAAGGAAGGCTACAAAGGTGCTGGACTTGATGGTTGAGCAGGGCGTCCAGCCGAATGTGGTGACATACAACGTGCTGATCAATTCGCTGTGCAAGCAAGGTTCGATAAGGGAGGCGATGCGTACTAAGGAGGTGATGGAAAACAAGGGTGTGTTGCCAGATGTTGTGACATACAACACCCTGATCAATGGTCTTTGTAGTGTGCACGAGATTGATGAGGTGATGGGGTTGCTACATGAGATGATTCAAGGAGATGGCGGGGTTAAGCCGGTTTTGACGACATTCAACACAGTTATATATGGGCTTTGTAAGATCGGTCGAATGTGGCAGGCAGTCAAAGTTCGTGAAATGATGGCTGAGAGGGGGTTCAGGTGTAACATAGTGACATACAATCATCTGATCGGTGGATTCCTTAGAGTTCACAAGATAAACATGGTTTTGAGGCTTTTTGACGAGCTTCTTAGTTCTGGTTTGGAGCCTGATTCATTTACCTATAGCATACTGATAAATGGATTCAGCAAGATGTGGCAAGTGAACCGTGCGGAAATGTTCTTACGCACAATGCAACAACGTGGGATAAAGTCCGAGACATTTCACTATAATCCTTTGCTTTCAGCTATGTGTGATCAGGGAATGATGGAGCAGGCTATGGTTTTGTTCAATGAAATGGATAAAACTGCAGTCTAGATGTTGTCGGATATAGCACAAATCCATGGTGCATGCAAAGCGGGAACATTGAAATGGTTAGACAGTTGCTTAAAGATATGCTCAACAAGGGTCTGACACCAGATGCTGTGACATATTCTATGCTGATCGACATGTTTGCAAATTAGGACAGTTTGGAGAAGCAGAGAGAGGGTGCTTAAACAGATGACCGTGAGTGGCTTTGTGCCAGATGTTGTTGTATTTGATTCACTGATCCGAGGTTATAGCGCTAAGGGCGAGAGGCACAAGGTTTTGGAATTGATTCATGAAATGAGAA
The DNA here is from genome assembly GCA_001182835.1 of Oropetium thomaeum. NCBI lineage: Eukaryota > Viridiplantae > Streptophyta > Magnoliopsida > Poales > Poaceae > Oropetium > Oropetium thomaeum. The sequence continues at coordinate 983 of LFJQ01000485.1, forward strand.
GCCAGAATGTAGCTTTAGATACAAAAATAATCCGTACTATTGCCTCTTATGTCATGGCAAGCAATGAAGACAAAAAGCTATTGAGGAGCTGTCCTATTTCTCTAAAGTACAACTGGACGACGACACCATATCGCCATAGGATTTCATGGAAACTGTATAAATCATGTCCTACGCTTGAACCTGGTTTTGCTTGATGAGCCCTACATTGTACATGTGTTCAGATAGTCTGCTGTTTAGAAGGCTGTATGTACCAATGACAGCAGTGGAGCGCTGGAAAACCTATCAATGTTGATCTCTGGTTGTGCAAAGATATTGTCTGACATGCTTTTTCCATGGCACACGAGGTGAACAGCATGTCATTTTTGGATAGTCGCTTACTGTGGGATTGTCATGGTACCGCCTGGATCATTACTTAACCACGGTCCAGTCATGCATCTTTCTTTTTTTATTTGTGTATGTTTGTGTGACAAGTTTGGGTATGGTACATGAAACTTTGAGGGGTTTTGTACCAGGAAATAAGAAGAGTTGGTGATAATTCGGCGCATTTTTGCTCCAATACAATGGATGGCCATACCCTCGTAGTATGTTCCATGCTGGGATGTTCTAGCTTATGTTGCAGCCTTAATTCTAGTCAGAACAGCATGTTGAAGAAAAGAGGCATGTTACCTTGTGTGGCTGTTGCTCTCCCGTGCGTAAATTGTAGCTTTGAACGATACGCAAGGTGCAAATGAACGATACACAAGGGCGTGACTGAATCAAAATACTGGTGATAACGTTCTCTGGTAGACGGACAGTTGCGAGATGCGCTTTCTTTGGTCTCTACTGCTCGCCTCTTCTGGTGACTTCGGTTTGGAGGCGCCGTGCGCTGATCGTGGTGGTGTTCCGGTAATCGGTTTGGGGATTTGGTCATATCGCAGGTGCTAGGGAGAATTTGAGGGAGATACTCGGCTCGGTGGGGAATAGGTTCAACGAGGCCACCGCGCAAGACCGAGGGCATCGCCGGCCTCGTCTGGCAGCACCATGAGTGCTCTGTTCTGATTCCCGACACTGACTCCCGGCTTGAGTATTTGATCAAGGGATCCCTTTGATCAATGATCGTGATTTATATCATCCAATGACTTGATCTCAGAGCAACACTACAACTAATTACAGTCGATTAGTGCTAATTAACAATTCAATTTCGAGAAATAAAATTCACTGGTGTACACAGGTAGAGCTTGTGATGAAATACAGAGCCTGTCACGTCCAGATTCAGAAAGCACATGTATCAGATATCCAAGGTCATATCCGAGGGCGGTCACGACAAGATACCCATCAGACTTTTGAGTGCTCACCCGATGAGAGGTCACCAGGCGTATGTGTGCTACAAAATTCTGCTCATAATCAGAACTGCAATCGGATACCTGGTTCTGCCACATTCCAAGCTCCCGGGGCCTTCCATCGCTGCTCAAAATTTCTTTGCTCTCGTCCAATTCACGTAAGTCAAGTTTGATCATCAGAAGTTCACCATAGATCCCCGATCAAAGACTCCATTCGCTCCCATGGGTGGTGGTCTGTGACCAAGAAGGTAAGGGAGTTTCCAAGCTCAGTGTACCCTGCTTCCGGTGCGACAGCACGAACGAGCAGAAGTTGGTCCAGCGGTGGATTAGAAGCCAATGTGCCTTAGACAGTGAATGACTCGGCATATTAAGACGAATTCTCCTATACATTTCAATCAATATGCTCCTCAATCTTCTCGTCTCACAGTATATCACCATTGCATTCCATAGTGCTTTCGTCACCTGCATGGTCAGGTCACCTGCCTTACCATCTTCAGTTTCGAAATTGGCGAGCGAGTACAGCATATCCTCTAAAACATATTCACCCCCAGGACAGCTGCACAGTAGTATAGAACTATATTAACTGCATAAAACTATGAATTGATTGCATTATATGACATTAGGTACATAAAAACTCAATTGGAGGCTTTGTAGTGTGAAATGCGGCTGCTCTGATTTCCATTCTATAAACGAATAAGTCTGGAACGAACAGCTAGCTAAAGGAAAAGGAAAACTAATTAGCTAACCAAAAGAAACTAGTAGTGATCTATGTAACTACTGATCCTAGGAAGGCCATAAACCCCAAATTTGAATTTGAAACAACAAACATGTTAGTCCTCACGTGCGATCGTATGAATGAGGGGCATTGAATTATTACCGGTTTACAGGGAATTGTTAGTTCCAATTAGCTCCCCTAGATGGAATTGTTAGTTCCGATTTGCTTCTCTAGTAGAATAGTAATTAGTTGAATAAATTGCACCGTCGGTCCCTAAACTATTGGGTGGTTCCCACTTCGGTACCTTAACTATTAAAGTGTCCATCTACGTCCTTGATCTATTTAAAACGCCTTAAACTCTATAAACATCCTAACTTAGTCAACTTGGAGATTTTGACCTGCCAAGTCACTTGTATTTATTTACATATTACTCCCTCCAATATATTAGCCATGCATTTGCACAAACGGAAAAGGAAGAATGAAGTGAGCACAATGCATTTTTAATATACTAGAGGGGTATATGCAAATAGTACACATGACTTGCAGTGCAAAACCTCCACATCAACTAAGTTAGGACGTTTAAGGAATTTTGGACTTGATTAAGACGTTCAAAATAGATCGTTCATGGACACTTCAATAGTTTATGTACCAAAGTTGAAACTGCCCAATAATTTAAAGACTCACGATGCAATTTACTCTAATTGTTTTTTGTTAATCCTCTATTTGGATCTCTAAGTCCTAAGAAAAAAAAACTTACGCATTCCATGCTCCGAAGTCATATAAATTGGGACGGCCTCAAGGAATCGGGTACTTCGTCGACCTGTTATATATAGAAGTTATATACATGACAGATTAGATGAAGAACAAAGAATTTAGTGCGACTATTTCCATCAACGTAGTAAAAACTACTATCAGATTGCTAGCGTACCTTGTCTTGGAAACAGAACCATTGGCCACAGCCAACATCTTCAGCCACTCCGGCTTCTTCCTCTTGTACAGAGATTCTGCGTCTTCGAAATGCAGTAATATAGAGGTCCACATCGAGTATGTAAAGATCTAAATTGTATCTATAGTCCACATGTGCTGGGGGTGTGGAGTCAAAGATACGAACAATATGCCCGCTGCTTTTTCGTGTTCTAGAATTCAGATGGGGCATAACAGACAGATTGTTTACGGTAAAGATACCAATGGCCCGATCACGATGTTGTAGAGTTCTTACAACCTCCCCAAAGCCTTTAATACCACTGCGTATGTCGTGTCTCACCCGAGGCACCGACTCCATATCTGGCTGCCACGGTCCATTGGCGTTCCCAAGAGGCATCAAGTTCATTTCGAACTACAATTGAGAAGGTAAGCGTCATTATACAAACTTAAACTGCAACACATCTGTTTCCAAACAAGACGCTCCTATAATTAGTAAGATGTTCAAAGTGGTCCGGTTAAAAATGAAGCTGTTATCTTTGCATAATGCATTTAATTCAGTTGAAAATGCAAAACTTCAGCTCTAAATAATATGAGGAACATTTACCGAGTTGAAGGGACGCTGCGTGTCGTCGAGCGAGGTGAGGCACTGAGGCGGTCGGAGAACAGGGATCCACGGCCGAGGCCGACGAGGCCCGCGGCCCGCCCCCTGAGAACCCGTCGAGTTGGGAGAGAAAAGAGACGGGTGCGCAGCCGAGGCCGACGAGGCCTACGGCTGCGACCTGAAAGAACCCGTCGAGGATGGATTCAAGCGATAGGGGTGCGCGGCCGAGGACGAAGAGGCCCTCGCCCTGAAAGAATCAAAGAACCCCTCGAGTTGGGAGGAAAACCTTGCGCGGCCGACGCCGCAGAGCGCCGAGCCCTGAGAACCCGTCGAGTTGGGGGACGCGAGAGGGATTTGTGGTCCACGCCGATGAGCGCCGCGCCGTGAGAGAACCAGAACCCCGTCGCCCGCGTTCGTGTCGTCGCCGCAGCCGAACGCGACGCCGGTTACAGGGTGCGTACTTTGTTAGCTCACTGACGGCTGACGGACGCTCTCGGCGGCGCGCTCTCCGGAGACAAACAAGTTTGGGCAGTTCGGCTCTCTCGGCGGCGCGCTCGCCGGGATCGGCTGGGCGGTGGTGGGGTTTTAGGAGAAGCCGCAAAGGGGGAAGACGGACATGTACTATGCGATTCGGAATTTCGGATGCTCTCTCCTGAGTCTCCTCTCATTTCCTCCTCTCCTCCCATTCATGCATACTCCCGCACCAGGTGGCAAAATTTTATTGGACAACCTTCTCTCTGTGGACCCAGCATGTGGCATGTCTAGGCAAAAAAAGGGAAAAGGAAAGGAAGAAAGTACTAGCATGCCGTTCGAATGGCAAATGGTTCCTGTGCACTCGTTACTTTGACTGCAAGTTAAGCAGTCAGGCAGCCACCGTCAGATTCACAACAAGCAACCGAGATGTGCTCGATTACTGTAGCAAATCGCTGAGGTAAAAAGCACGGTATCTAAACACTGTACTTGGAACACCGTAGCGATTATGGAACGTTAGATGCAGAATCGGATGGACATGATAGCGTGTAGTTCTTATCTTGCAGTCACAACTGTGACTGCACTTGATCTCCTTCCGTTCGAATCCTGCAGGCCGTCACCAGCGCTGCCGTCTTTCTCGCTGCTTCTGTACTTGCTTCTCTGCCCAAGGTGCGTCAGAGCGGAAACGTTGAAGGCTAACGCCGTTATGGAAGGACGCATGGGAGGAGAGACCGGAACAGAAAAAAAGTTGCAGTAAACTCCTGCTCCAGTCCCACTTTCTTGCCCTCGTCCTGTTCCCCACCGAATTTTGAAAAAAAAAAAGGGTTTGCCTCAATAGAATAAAAAAGGACATCAGTTTTTGATCAATGTAAAATTGGTACCTCTAGAGATAATTGTGTCATTGGCCCTGGTTTGCATGGCCACCCTATTATTTGTGTATGTCCTCCTTAAATTAAATTGCGCTTGCAAGTTTGCCCTTGGAATCTCTCTTAGTCTAAAACATATTCGTTCACTTACAGAATAACCATGCCATGTTATCTAGATAACCCTTACAGTCGGATCTCTCCCGTAAGAAGCAAGAATCGCTGTAACAATTATTTTTTGGTCCTTCTACCTTGCAGTGCAGTTTACTTTTAGCCCCTCCATGAATTGATGTGTCTACTCCTAGTCCTCCTTTGCAAATTGTATATGAACCTTTGCGAATAACTAATTCGTTCTGATCCTTCCACTCTGTCATCTTACACCTAGACCCATCCTATTATAGAAAATATTGAACATTCCTAAGACGCCGGACGCCAAGCTTTAAACGTTGGGGTCATCAAACCTAATGAACAGTATTAAACACTATTTTTCCACTAATTTGACTGTAAATCATCGGAGCTTACTTTATCCATTTAAATAGAGCTTATCTTTTTTTTTTTTTCACATGCCAGAACCGCAACGGGGCACATGCGGAATTACGGACAGTACGTCGGATTGTGAAGTTCCAATGAACTGAGGAGGATGATCAACCGTCGGCACTTTCGCTCGTACGGGCGGGTCGAGTCAAGCCGTGAATGCACACTACCGCCCCTCAGGACCAGGATCCTCTATGCATACGGTTACCGATCCCGTATTCGAATCTCACGTGCTAATGGTAGGGAAAAACCATACGTGATCCCAAGTTCCCAACTCCATCGATCCATCGATAACTCAAGCTCTTGTGAATCCCGTGATGCCCGTGCCATACGTCAGCTGAGCTGCCCACGCGAAACAAGGTCGGGTACAGTGTCGTGCTATCTCGGTTCCTGTCCGGTGGAGCAAGATCCCTGACGTTACTGCAACCGCGCAGTTGCCACTTACGCGTGGGGCCGTACATGTATGACCCCACACGTCAGTGAACTCGGTCGATCCTCTTCCGTACGGGTCCGGTCTTTCACTCACAGGGGCTCGCACAGTCGCATTACGCGCTGGAACGCCTCCCCTCTCTGTTTTGGTACACGACTGCCCTGCCGAGGTGGCGAGGCTAACGCTCAGGTGGCCGGCGCCGGATCCAAAATCCAAACTGGGTGGTTAGGTCGATAATCCAAAGTGGGTGGAAACCAGCGACGGCGAAACCAGGGTGGCGCAGCCTCCTAGCACCACGACAACTGCAGAGTGGGTGGCGTTCTCACGCGCTTCGAGGCAGGCGGCCTTCTCGTTGCGAAGGATGAAGCTTCATCAATGTGTGTCAAATCGTATCCGTTACCATGAACCAACCAAACAAATTGATGTTGTATTTGTCATTCCCTTTACGTTAACACCGTATTTTGATTCCGTTTGCGATTCCGTTTCCAGAATTGAAACAAACATCACCTTGCAGTTGTGCATGCCTTCGGTGCAGACGGGGCCAGGGATGAACGCTCCAAGATCTACCGTATGAAGCTCTGGCCACCAAGGAGATCTACGCCAAGAACAAGTTCTGGTGAGCGCTCATCCAAAACCTGAGTTTTTGGTTCAGGATTCTTGAATTTCAAGTTCGCTTGGATACCTCCTCGGCAGCTGGCAATTGTCCATCACCGATCACAGACACCACAACTGCTTTAGCAAGATCCTCTTCAGCCCGGGCAACACGATCAGTCCAATCGATAATGCAAGGAAGGGCTGCGCATGAGCCTGCAGGACGTACTGACTCTGCTGTTGAGGGTCCAGGCTGACGATCAACAACTGGTGGAGAGCCAAATGGTTCACGAACAGGTTGCGGCGATATTGCGGCCGTCATCTGCGTCGGGGAGCGTCAGGATTCCCGCCATGGACAGGAGGAAGCCCTGCCGATCCCGTGCCCCCAGCCGCCACCGACACTGCCGGAGAGGTCTTTGCTCGCCAGACAAGTTTACGAACCATGTTGTGTCGCCTAGGGACTGTAGCAGTAGGATGTTCCTCCATGCTCGAGAGACGACGCCAAACTGAAACCTGCTGTTGAAGAACCGCCGCCCCCTCATCCCTGTTGCAGGCAAGTCCTCCAGGACGCCTATAGGATCTGTGTCCCAAAGCGCGACATCGGAAGCAACGGGGCAGATGATGACAATGAGCGGCCGTGTGCGCTGTAGAGAAACAGTTGAAGCACTTCCCCAGTAGGCCGACTGGGACTGGGCGGTGAGGGCGGGGTGCTGGCCGAAGCTGCCTCCGCGAACGACGAGATTGGACTTTTTGCCAACCATCCGAGTCAGACAGGGGAGTCTTACGCGGCCCAACATTGCCTGCACGGCCAGGAGACCGCCGGAGGAGAATAACCTTGGGAGCACGAGCGGCGTTGGTCGTCGTCATAGCAGCCAACGCTCCGGCTGCACTTGGCTTCATCCCCATCGAATCCGTAGAGGCTGCTTGTCCAGAAGAGGCGGAGAGCAAGATGTCACGGTATGATGGAGGCGAGTCACCGAAATCCGAAGACCCGACCGGACTGCCGTCACACCACCGCTCCTGCTTCGAGCGACCACGCGAGGGGAACCAGGACGCCTGGGGAGACAAGGAGGAGGTGGAAACCGACGTCTTGGGAGGGAGGGAAGTAGCTGCTTGCGCGACCGGTGAGGTGGCCGTCGGCTCCGGCGTGGATGCCGGCGTGGGGCACATTTACTCCAAAATCATGAGTTACCATGTGATAAAATAATGCCATAGGATCCCTTGCTATGCAGGAGTAATAAGCAAGAGACCAAAAAGATAACATTCATCTAGCAACTAGTATGTTATGTTCTTTTTGTTCCATTTTTAAGTATGTTGTCTTTTAAGAGAGAGATTCAGTAATGAGAGCAGTGATAACTTTTGATGGAAGTCTTCACCAAGAGGCTGCAAGAGCACTGGACCATCTTCAAGGAAGAACACTTCCTTGTTGTCTTCCTTGGCAGATTATACAGTGCCAAAATGTATTTACTAGTACTGTTTCCTGTCCAGTACGCATTTATAATGTTATTAGCCAGGCAGTTTCATCTCTGCTCGAGAGTTTCCGGAGCCAAAAAGGTATGCTATATTCTTCATCTATTAAGAAAAATGGTGTACACTTATAATTTTTCATATTGTTCTGGTGATGGCGGCATAATCTGCTTGTCTGTTCATTGGTTTTCTTGTTTCTTTCCTGTTCAAGGATGCTTCTAATGCGTCTTGTGCTGGTGGTTGAATTATACTCTACTCTTCCCTCAGAGGTTTTCTTTTCTTTCTGCCTTTCTTCATGTTTTCAGTTTATATGAGGGAAATAATCCTTCTTTAAAAGCTCCTTTTTCTATTTGGTTTTCTGGAATTAATTCCTTGTTGGAACCAAGTAATTGTTGGCTGCTTAGCTCTGCTTCCTTTTGGTTTCTGGAATAATCTGAAATTTGTCCTAAGTAATCTAGGAGCTGAACATGTCAGTTTGTTTTCAAATTATGTTACGGTATAATTTTCTGTGTGCCATTGCAAATGCGTCTATTATGATATTTACCATTACAAAACTTGAAATATGGTGTATGCCATCATGTGTGCAAATGTTAATGGTTTGTGCCATCACAGTTAAACACCGTTAGAATATTCTGTTATCTTTTTTAAAAAATGCTCATTATACGCCTATCTTCAACCTAGGGAACTATGATGTGCAAAGAGGTGAATGACCACCTTAAGGTACTATATTTCTGTTCAGGATCTAACCAAGAGTTTTTACTTATATTCCTATCTTTTAATCAGTTGTTATACTGCATGTAGGTGTTTTGTACAATTTAGAAAAGAATGAGAATGGCAATTTCCGAGTTAAGATAACGGCAAATGCCAAAAAAACAGTAGCAGATTTGAGAAGACCTCTCGAGCTGTTGGTGAAAGTTAAAACCATAAACCACCCTGGTCTGACATCTAGTGTTGTTCAGCTGCTCATCTCCTGTGATGGTATATGGCACTTTTGAAACCAGTTGAAAAGGATACTGGGACTTCCATCTGGTATGACAGGTGAAGTCTGAATATTAAAGCCTTTGGACAGCCAGGTCAGCTGGCTGCAGCGGAGGACAAATTGGGTGTGCACTTCTACAGCTTCATGAGAAAAAGGCTCTTGAATTCGTCTGCGAGGTTCTGAACCTCCCACCAAACTTGATGAAGGAAGTGATTAAAAAAAAAGGATTGGAGCTGATTTAGAAGATTTTAAGAAAGGGGTCCCTTCCGAGAGCTTTACTTAAATACACGGTACCATACGCTTTACGTTAGAGGCAGCAAGACAAGCAAAAGGTGGAAGGGATGATCTCTGAACTGATAATCTCTATGGACTACAACAGTCTTGTTCAACTGTCATCAGAGAATTCTTGCCCTTTTTGCTTTTGCGAGCTGGAGAATCCTTTAAGCTTGAATCCTGTGGACACATGTTTAGGCTTGCTTGGTGGATCAGTGCGAATTTGCCATGAAATCACAAGATGGTTTCCCTCTTTGTTGCCTCACAAATGGGTGCAAGAAGCTCTTGCTTCTAGTTGATCTGAGGCTTCTCCTGTCAAGTTGACAGCTGGAAAGCTGATAAGAGCTTCATTGAATGTTTGTTGCATCCAGTGCAGGCTTATACCGTTTCTGCCCCAAGACTGACTGCATGTCCATTAACCAAGTGGCTGTTACTGATGCAGAAGGCAAATCTTTTGTCCGTGGGGCCTGCTCGGTGGAGATTTGCACTAAGTGCCATCTAGAGTAGCATCATTTCATATCTTGTGAGGCATACAAAGAATAAAAAAAAAAACAGACCCTACCCATGCAGCTCTACTTGAATGGCGCAAAAGGAAGGAGAATGTAGACCTGCCCTTCCTGTGGGTATACTATTGAGAAATCTGAAGGATGCAACCGTGTTGAGTGTAGGTGTGGCAGTCCCATTTGTTGGGCATGCCAGAAATTTAGTTGTAGTAACGAGTGTTATAGCCATCTCAGGTCTGCGCACCTATCCAACCAGCAAATTATGTAGATCTAGATCTCTAGATGTGAATTTTCCCACCCATTTCTGTGTCGAGAATACCATAGGTGCTTTTACCTTTCTTTTAGTTAAGTCTTATCTACTTGAGGATAGAAAATGTAGTAGTAGAACCTTTTTAAGATGCTTTCCTTGATCTGACCCTTGTCACAGCAATGTTCTCTGGATATTGACCTCTTTCAGGATGTTGATAATGTGCTCTTTTATGTGTACACACTAATTGACTTAGGTGCTGAGAAACATAAGTTTACAGATAAGCTCGTCTAAATCTTTGAAATAATATTAACAAACACGTTGCAGCTTACAGGTAACTGAGCGTACGCCAAGGCAAGCGTAGTGTTTTTTTTTTTTTTTTCTTGAAGACAATAGCTGCCGTAGAGATCTTGTCCCTGTTAATATTTCATTTAATTTAGCTTGGCCAGGTTAAGCTTATGTGAACAAACATTCAAGGTTGTGCCGAAGATTGAGATCATGTCCCTCTTTGTTTCCATTTAATCTAGATGGACATCTTAAGCTCGTGTGAACACAAAAACATTCAAGATTGGTACCTTTTCATGAGCACTATACTGTTACAGCAGTACATGCAACCCCTAACATGAAATTGTAAAAAAAAAAAATCCATCCATACCACCACTTTTAGTGTATTTTTCATCTATACGACCACTACGTCTCAATAACATGTAGGACCAGACCCCACATGCCCCAAAGCCTAAACTGGAGAATAGCCCCCAAAAAAACAGCCTAACATGTCATTAGGGCAAACAGAAGTTGCTAAAGATATTTATAGGACAATCACACGGGCAGAAATAGTATTCATATTACAATACACATGAAACAACAGCTGCAAACCATTTCGGTAAACAGTTGTAAATACTCACTCCAAATAGTAAAGAAGCTTTTATTAAAGCAGTGTGAAGCAAAACCATCTCTGATATCACTTCTAACCACAAACAATAAAACACAGTACCACTTCAGGAGGAGGAATGGTTATTTTTCAAAATGGTATCCTTACGAAGCTCTGGAAAACATGAGACTAACGACCAGGCGACAGTGACTTTCATTTTACAGGAGGCCACCTCAAGCTTACCATAGCTTCTACCCGATTCCTTAGCAGTAAAACCTGCCCTGTCAACTAATATGCTGTTCTCACCTCGCCATGCCTTAACAGAAACTTCCAGTTTGCTGTCTTCTTGAACACACACAACACGGCGAGAAAGTTCAATCTTAGCACCATCACCAATCACAGGCCCTTTCTCATGTCCAAAACCAAGAAGGACGATTTCCTTGTGATTAACACTTTTGACACGAGTAGTAACAGGCTCATTGAAGGCACCGATAGTACATGCAGCAAACTCACCATGAAAACCATCTGGCCATGAACCATCAATAACCTGGACAGATACTGTTGCCTCCACTGAGAAAACTATATGTCCCATGTTGAATTCCAGTGTGCTGAACTTGCCAGTTTTAGTTAACTGTAGCAACTTCGAAAAAATGATACCCATGAGATGCAAATTGCAGAACTCGAGAGAACAAGATTTTGTCCTCGGATGTGCCCTTCACTTTTAAGTCAACCTCAATGAAAACAGAACCCGACAATACAACAGGACGGGTAGGACCAGTGAGTATTAAATTTGAATCCTGCATGCAACAATCAATCAAAGCAAACAAGAGGGCAAAATGAAATGGATAAAGAGATGAACTTGAATGAAACAAATGGTTTAAGGTGCATACAATCAATGATACAAGGGGCATTAACATAATCTATCACACCCTCCAACTAAATTATAAGTCCCAAAGACTTGAGCACCATCTCCAAAGTGGTACTTCGACCATTTATATATTCTAAAAAAAATATATGGATTCAAGTAGAACTTTTTATATATCCGAAAGTACTCTAACAGAAATCATCTTGGGAAATATTATGGTGCTTTGAATTAATAACCATCATCCAATTGCAGACGGACATTCAATAACAGGAAGGCACCTATTTTTTAAGTTGTGGACCAGTACTAAAATTAGTGGGCCACTACTAAAAATTAGTGGGCCAGGGACTATCTACGTCTAATTAAAATTATTGTGTACATAATAAACTAATAGAAATATAGATATCAATGGTGGGATTAATCTTGGTGGAGATTAATCTAGAGGGGACAGGGGAGGGTTCCTCTCAAGCACCATAACCAATCTCAATCTTTATTATGTCAATATATGCTAGATGTTCAGAGTTACAAGGAGTTGACTCACACCAAATCCAAATGGGCGTATTTGGGAATATGGACATAATAATGATAAACAAAAGACTAACGTCCAGAAAAAAACATGATTCTAAAACTCTCAACAGCATGATTATAAAATTTAATAGTTAAAAAGAGATAGATTTTAAAACAGTTAGGGAAAAATTAACAAAGGTCACGCAAAAGTGGCTTGAGTTGCTAAGGGTCCAGTTAAACCCAGGTTTGCAGGCAGTCTTCCCTAGAAACCTTGTAAAACAGAAACTATGCAGGCAACACCCAAAGCCATAAGTATAACAGACTCCGTTCTTTTGCTTCCTTATAGGTGATCATCGAGGGAATTTAGTGGTTTGACAAAGTAATGAAAATTAAACAGAGGCAGACAGTAGCATGGCCAAAATGATAAATTATATTAGATAGCAGTAGATGACCTCATGAAACGCCTAAAAGATGGTATACTAACCTTCTCAGTAAGGGTTTGGCAGTTCAGACTTGAGCGCTGGAAGATAATGTTGCGATTTTCATCAATAGTATCACGTATGGCAACTATGCCAAACACATTCAGTGGCCACTGGAGCTCCTTCCCTATTCCAGCAACCTTGGTGGAAAAGATCTCTAGAGTTTCGCAGTGGGAGAGTATATCACATGGAGGGCTATCAGTATAACGCATAGGAGGGATTAATGCTGCATGAAGTTGAAGAAGATTTCAGTTAATTGGTCAAGATTTATATAATAGCAGCAACGATAAGAACAACACTTAACATCTTCAGGTTCATTATGATTAAGTCAAGAGGTCAAGCTCTGATAATTCATATCTATACGAGACAGACATACCATAAATTTCAGCGATGTGCAAATAGCTAGAGCTAGGGATACAGATTTACTTCATACAGTACAGTATTAAACCAGTTTATATATCGATGCAGATAAACCACAAATTTACTGGTGTCTCGAAACACGTCACAGGCGAAGCAGTCTAGCTCAAATAATTCACATATCTATACGGAAGATAGAGACACCAAAACAACTTTTAGCCGTATTCAAATGCTAGAGATACAAAAGTTTACTCCGGACAGTACTAATAACTATATTTGGGCAGATTGAGCCGCGAAACTTACTGGTGTCCTCGAAATCACCGTATCGGTTGGCGCCGGACCACAAACTGTTCCATCTATTGCGAAATCGCCTAATTTCAAAGCCCGGCTCCAAATCTCCGTCCTCCAATAAACAGTCCTCCCCCGCCGCAGCGACCTCCCTCCATTCCTCAGACAAATCCATCTTCATCCAAGACATTTTCCCTTCTGTATGCTCCAAGTCCATCCTTATCGGCCGTGGCCCATAAGTTTTCATCAGCTCATCCCAAAACTTCTCCTGACCCGCTAGATACTCATCAACCGTGGTGGTTTCTACCTGGGGATCGGGGCGATCCCTCTTCCTCAGTCCCTCCCTCTTTGACGACTCTTTCTCCCTCTCCATCTTCGTCGGCACGGCAGATTCTCCTTGCAGCCGCCGTCGGGCACGACGAGAAACCTAGATCTGTCTGGGGGCAGCACAACAGAAGGAGGCATTTGGCTACGGGTCCCTCCTATTGCTGCCCGAGCCCGACCACGTCAAATGCGCAGTGGGCCGCGCGTGGGCCGCATCCATGCATTACGGCGAGCTGCACATACAACACCCTAATCTTGTGCTAAATAAAAATAACAAAAATTCAACACCCTGATCAACGGTCTTTGTAGCGTAAGGCCATGGGGTTGCCAGATGAGATGATTCAATTGTGCCAAAATAAAAAAGAAAAAGTCCAATTTACTCTCTGAACTATAGGCGATGTCTAGAGAACCCCTAAACTTTTTTTGTATTTACTTTACCTCCAAATTTATGTCATTTGGTTTAATTTATCCTTTAACATAATTTGTTTTTTTATTTCTCCATGCATAAGTAAAATTATAAGTCAAAATTTTATGTGATGAGCCTTCACATCACAATGCATCTCAGAAAAATATTTCAAAAAAAATTAACATCATTTTGATAGAAGGATATTTAATTGTAAAATAGCATTGTGACAAAATTACATGAAAAACAATGTCAAAAAAATTTTAAATATTTTTTAAAACATATATTAATGTCTAACCTACCACCATATAAAATTTTAAATTCAAATTCAAATTGTACACGAAGAAATAAAAAAGATAAATTTTACTAGAGAGTAAATTGAGTCAAATGACATAAGTTTAGGGGTAAAGTAAACTAAAAAATAATTTAGTAGGTTATCCAGACTTCGATCATATTTGAGGGGAGTATTTTGGACTTTTCCAAATAAAAATGAGATGAGATGATTCAACGAGATGGCAGGGTTAAGCAGGTTTTGACGACGTTCAACTCGGGCATGCATGTATAGACTTTGTAAGATCGGTCGAATCCGGCAGGCATTCAAAGTTGGCGAAATATGATGGCTCAGAGCCTCAGACGGGTTCATGTGTAACGCGGTGACATACAATCATCTGATCGATGGATTCCTTCGAGAGTTCACAAGATAAAGATGGCTTTGAGGCTTTTTGAGGAGCTTCTTAGTTCTGATTTGGGGCCTGATTCGTTCACCTATAGCATACTGATAAATGGATTCAGCAAGATGTGACAAGTAAACCGCGCGGAAATGTTCTTACGCACAATGCAACCAACGCGCGATAAAATCTGAGACATTATTTATTTTCACTATTATCCTTTGCTTTCAGCTAGTATGTGGGATCAGGGAATGATGGAGCAGGCATGATTTTGTTCATCGAAATGGATAAGAACTGCACTCACCAGAATGATTTCTGGTAGACAGACGCTTGCGAGATGCAGCCGACGGCCAAAGGGAAACCGTGGGAACCGAACGGGAAAGCTGCCACAATGTCTGCACCAGCGCAGTGCAAAACACGTCGTCTGCGCGCGATGATTTCAACGGAGCAGAGCTGACGATGTGTTGCTGACTTGGCTTTGCAACAGCGCGTGCGCTTCTGATATTCCAACAACGCGTTGGCATGATTGCATCCACGCGCCGCGCAGCGGCGTGTCCCCCTGCCTCAACTCTCAGGTGTCAACTCCTTGCTTCACCCGATCAACCACCCTGTGTCCCTGTTCCCGTCGACGCCACAGCCTGGCAGACTTGGCGGTCTCCTTCCTCCTGCCAACGCAACCACCAGTCCAAGTCCAAGCGCCCATGGATCCAAAGGCCGCCCCCGGCGCCCACCCGGACGCGGCCGCTGGCTCGGAGTCGGAGCACGCCGCGTACCCGCGCCTGTCCCCGGAGGACGTCGCTCCGCCGCCGCCCCCGTCGTGCCGCCCGCCGGCGCGAACCCCTACGTGGTCTCAGCCCCGTCGCCCAACCCACCCGCTAAGAGTGAGTCAGCGACCTCTCCCCTCGGCTCGCGCTCTTTCTTTGGTCTCTACTGCTTGGTTCTTCTGGCAAATTCGGTTTGGCGGCGGCGTGCGCTGATCGTGTAGTGTTCCGGTTTGGGGATTGGTCATATCGCAGGTGCTATGGAGAATTTGAGGGAGATGCTCGGCTCGATGGGGAAGAAGTTCAACGACGCCGCGCGCAAGACCGAGGGCATCGTCGGTGACGTCTGGCAGCACCGTGAGTGTTCTGATCCCCATCGAATCCCGAATTGAGTATTTGATCAAAGATCGTAATTATACCATCCAACGAATTAATCTCAGAGCAACACTACAATGAACTGTAGGGGTAGTTGTGACACCCCCGCCTTAAACCCATCGAATCAATTGGAAAACCTAGTCCATGATGTTAAAAATAGGGGATTGAAAACTTCCTCTATTTAAAGACATTTGGAAACAGTAGCCGGACCCAGCTTAACTGTCGAAATTTTAAATTAACCCGAACCCTAATCGACGGAGGAAATTAAAACAGTGGGTATCCAAACTTCCACAAAACCCTACCCATATTTTTACATAACAATTAACTACGCATTAAAATAGAATTTTGGGAATTTTATCAGAATTTTTGGAAAAGGTTTAAACACTTTTAAAATTCCAACAATTATAAACCAAGTTGAAAATTAATAGACTTTTAGGAGCTGATTCAGTCAAACTTTCTATAATAAAAGTTGTTCCAAATAATTCACTTAGCTAACACAAAACTTTTCAAAAATTTTTGAACTCGGGAACCAAGGTTAGCTGTTTTGCTTATGGGTATTGTAACTTTGCAGTCTACCCCCTGGAGTCTACCGATAATTCGCTTGCTACCCCCCCCCCCCCCCCCCCCCCGCCCTCTGTTCTTCTTCCTCCTCCCGTACTCCCGTACTCAGTAGGCTCGCCAGGTCACGCTGATCACGTAGGGCACCTCGATGTCCACAACCGGTGCCATCTCCGGCGGGAACCGCCGGCGAGTCCCCGTTGGGAGCCGCCCTGGCGCGCCGCCCCTGTTTTATTGGCGCTGACATGTGGGTCCCACCTCGATTCAAATTTATTCAATTCCAGAGAATAACATAGTACTTGTAAAATTCATATAAAATAGGATACGGCTCCAAAAATAGCAAACCAAAATTTATTTGAACCCCCATGAAAAGTACTAAATTTCTGTTAGAACACTTTTTATAATACAGTCACACATTTACAGTAATAATTGAAACACTCTTTTCTTTTTATGAATTTTAATTCAAATTCTATAGCAATGCTAAGGCTGATATTTTATCAAAAATTGTTTCCTGCCATCACACATCTACTGAAATTTATGGGGATTTTAGGACCAAAAAGTTGTATGTAACACTTTAACAATACTTCAATCTGCCTACTAAAATACCCTTTTCTAAAATGCATTGTAAAAGTCACCAAAAAGATTAGGTCCCAAAAACAAAGTTGTAGATCTGGTTCTCCGGAACAGCACCAAAAAGTCTCACAATTTTATTCCTAGGTTTACATGTAGTTTCTGATTTTATAAGATTGGAAAACAGGAACTTTGATGAATTTTTGTAAAATCTAGGAAAATCATATAGGCCTCAACCAAAGCTCAAAATGCTTATTTCAGAGAGTAAATTCAACTAAAAAATAATCTTGAGCTATAATAAAAATTTCCATTTTTAACCTTAATTTAATAGCCGTCGTTAATTAAGTAAGTGGGACCCGCCGAAAAGTATTGATCTAACCCTAATTCCTAACTATGAAAACCTAGTTGGACCTTAATAAAGCTTTGCAACATATTTCATTAAACATTACTACTGCATTTCGTCATATAGGGACCGACTCGGAAGTCCAGGCGGAGGACGTGAATCCAGAAGAAGCACCCGCCGGATCTAACTACTCCTTTGAGTGCACTGACTTCTCTGCAGACAAAGGCAAGCCCCGGTGCACACCTATGTTTTACAAGTTTTATTTTCATCACTATGAGTGTAGGAATTGTTTGCGCATTAGGTTTCTAGGAAATTGCCGTGAAACCCTAGTTGCATGACTTAATAGGATTCCTACGGTTCGATTGGTAGAGCCACCGATAGAATGCCGTGCTTAAAGAATTAGGTTCCCGGTAGCATTCGAGTAGTATGGAGACTACTCGAGTGGATCAAAGAAGGAAAAGATTAAGGAAATATGTAGATTTGAACGTGGGTAAAATTTGAGCACCCTGTCAGGTGCGGTTGCATTGGACAAGTTAGAGGTGTGTACCGAGTGCATACTGGTAAATGGGAACCAGGAAACCGATGTAGCTCGTCGTGCTTTGTTGGATAATTGACCATCCTTTTTTCTGGGTGAACGGACCGGCAAGGTGGATGAATTCGTCCTTGTTTTTCTTGGGCATGTGCTAGTGGGAAAGGCTTGGGGCCGTACAGGGACGCAGGGCGTCGCCTGGAGGACCATGTCCTTGGAGGGATGGATATTGAGCCAACTCTGTCGCGATGTTGCGAAAGGTAGCCACGTGTGACTCAGTCGAGTGTGCACGTGTCGTGTCATTCGGGTTTCTCCTGCAAGATGTAAATCAATTATAATTGCCGCTCCTCGCGGATAAAAGTAGCACTTGCTCCTTTCCACCGCAACGATATGGAAATGATTGAGGATTGATGAAGATGGTTATTTCACTCAGTTTGGTGTATTGAACCCTTGGATGTTAGAATAGTAGCACACTTAGTGAAGGTTATAATGACTACTGTTAATTTGGCTAAAAATTGAGAATAGACTATAAGTGTTGTTTTCGCAAATACCCGGTTAACTCCCACCAAATACTCCCTGCATTCTAGGAGTCGGTCATTAGATGACCATGTTGACGGATAAGCCTTGCTGAGTATTAGTTGCTCAGGCTTTGTTGATTAATATTTTTGCAGGTGATTCCCCTAACTTTGGTTGTGGTGGTTGGGAAGGGGATGCACCCTCGAAGTGGACCTTCGAGTGGGTTCCCGCTTCGCCGACCTATGCAGATTAAGTACCCGTGGGCTGGTGTGCTTAATTGTATCGTCGAGATGTAATTATTAGTCTCCGCTGACTATCGTTTGTTTTCGAACTACGCTTCCGCACTTAACTTATTTGAACCAATCCTGTAATATTAAGAATTTATGTACCCTTTAATCCATTTCGCGTGTTCTTGTTAATTATTATACTGTATGCTCAACTGCTTCGGCAAGTGACATCCCAAATGATCCTGGATGAGCAAACCGTACGATTTATCGGACGGGGTTGCGACAATTCTAATTTTAAGGAAACAAAATTCACTGGTATACACACGTACAGCCTGCTATGTTAAGAACACTCCATTCCATCTGCAAATGCTACGTAATAACAACTAGCTACTCGTGTTCTGGTGTGTGATCCGTGCATACGTATTTTCTGTAGTGAAAACTGGACCCAGCTTCACCGAGGCTGCGATGGGGAGGATTGCTCAGATATCCAAGGTCATATCCGAGGGCGGTTATGACAAGATATTTCAGCAGACTTTTGAGTACTTGCCCGATGAGAAGCTCAGCAAGGCGTATGTCTGCTACCTATCCACAACCCATGGACCGGTCATGGGCGTGCTGTACATATCGACGGTGAAGATTGCATTTGGTAGTGACAGCCCTGTGACATATGTGACTGAAGACAATAAACTGCATCATCCTTCTATAAGGTATAGGTCGTACCTGATTTGTTTCCCATTATGTTAAGCATTTATTTTTATTTTGTGTTTAATAATGTACGAACATTCTTCTTGCCTTTCTATACGCCCATAATTTTGCACCAAAAAGACAAACTATTCACTATGACATTTTTGTTTGAAATAGGTGCTGATTAGGACTCTCTGCTTTATTTCAGAATATTTTACAAATCAAAGGATAGAGGTTTATGTCATCTTCAGAGAAATATATAGCTGTCTACAAAATTGTTTGTCCATCCTTCGTATCCACGCCTGGTGGCAAATTATTGTTTTATTAGCATTTTGCATCTACTCATGTTCTCTGAGTCAGGCACATTTCCAAGTTTCCTACTGTGCGTCTGTGCCTGATTATTTTCGTGTGTTAACAGGTGGTTTTACCCCTTGCCCACTTGAGATCAGTCACTCCAAGGTCAAGTGAGCAAAACCCAGCAGAGAGGTACATTCAGGTCGTCTCTGTTGACAACCACGAGTTCTGGTTCATGGGTTTCGTCAACTACGATAGCGCTGTCAAGAATCTTCAAAAGGCTTTTGTTCGTCGTGCTTAGAGATCACTCCTTTTGTAGCCAATCTCATGCAGCATCAGTTTGGTATGCCATGCGTTGTAAATATGTTTGTTCATGGTCTTGCGCTTGCACAGTACAAGTAAACACATTTATGTATTCATGACGCGGTTACCGGACGAATGTGTGTAAGTATTTAATTTGTAACAACTATATTGCAGCGTCTGAGAGAATCGTGCAAAGCGTGAAACACATAACGGAGACGAAGTAATACTCTCGTACAATAAACCGGAAACTCTGCCATGCATATCGCTGGCAATTAACAGATGGATTCACAAAGTAAACGCGTTACATTTCCTTGAATCCTCAAGTTTGGCTGAGACACTGGAGTCCGGATTCACGGTCATTTTTTTCATATTTACAAGTATACCAACACAACGAGCCAGAGATACCATAGAATTGCCTTATATTAATAAAAGGATTCTAGGGTTCATCTTGATTATTTGTATTTGTTTGGAAGTAAAAATGTAAGTAGCAGGAGAAATGAAACATACTTACCTTACCAAGCACTTTCAGCGTTACGTATTGGTCTCATGCTAGATTAAATGGAATATTAACTGGATGAAAACTGAAAAAAGCATCCAAACAGGGACAGGATATGCCCTCTATCTTCCGCACTTAATGTCTGTAAGAAAAGTAAAAACACTAGACACTTGCCTTGGCATAGGCTCAGTTGCCTGCAACATGTTTGTTTATATGCTTTCAAAGATTCAGACGAGCTTAAAGTTAAGCTTATGTTTCTCTGCACCTAAGTCAATTGTTATTTTTGTTATTTTTGTTTTTTTTTTGGAGACACTAAGTCAAATATTTTGTAAAGATAAAACTTCAAAATATCAACATCCTGCAAGAGATCAACATTCAGAAAAAAAAAAATTTGTTGTGACATGGGTCAGATCAACAAAGCATCTTATATAGGAGGTTCTACTAAAAAAATTCCTGTCACGAATAGGGTGGACTACTAAAAGCAAGGTAAAAAACACTTATGATATTGTCAACACAGATAGGGATGGAAACCTATGGGGATCGGGTGAACTGGCAATTATTAAACAGGTTAATGATTGGAAGGAAATCAGCTCCCTACATTACGCACATATATGATTATTTTTGCCAATATGTACATAAGTTATATTTACATCTAGAGATCTAGATTCTACATTTGCTAGTAGGATAGGTGCACAGACCTGAGATGGCTATAACACTCGTCACTGTTCCTAAATTTCTCCAGGCATGCCCAACAAATGTGACTGCCACACCTACACTCAACATGGTTGCAGCCTTCAGATTTCTCAATTGTATACCCACAGGAAGGGCAATTCTTTACATTCTCCTTCCCTCTGCGCCATTCAAGCAGAGTTGCATCTGTAGGGTCTTTTTTGTATTCTTTGTATGCCTCACAAGATATGAAAGGATGGTACTCTAGATGGCACTTAGTGCAAATCTCCACCGAGCAAGCCCCACAGACAAAAGGTTTGTCTTCTGCATCTGTAAAAGCCACTCGGTAAATGGATGTGCAATCAGGCGTGGGGCAAAAACGGTATAAACCTGCGCTGGATGCAACAAAAACATTCAATGAAGCTCTTATCAGCTCTTCCAGCTGCTCACTTGACAGGAGAAACCTCAGATCAACTAGAAGCAAGAGCTTCTTGCACCCATATTTGAGACAACAAAGAGGGAAATTGTCTTGTGATTTCATGGCAGATTCACACTGATCCACCAAGCAAGCCTTACAAAACATGTGTCCACAGGATTCAAGCTTAAAAGGATCCTCCAGCTCGCAAAAGCAAATAAGGCAAGAATTCTCTGATGACAGCTGAATAAGACCACGGTCGTCCATAGAAATTATCAGTTCAGAGATCATACCTTCCACCCTTTGCTTGTCTTCCTTGCTGCCTCGAATATAAAGCGTATGACGCCGTGTATTTAAGTGAAGCTCTACAGCAGGGACCTCTTTCTTAAAACCTTCTAAATCAGCTCCAAACGTTTTTATCACTTCCTTCATCAAGTTAGGTGGGAGGTTCCGACCTCGAAGACGAACTTCAAGAGGCTTTTTCTCATGGAGTTCTAGAAGTGCATGAACCAATTTGTCCTCTGCTGCAGCCACCTGATCTGGGTCTCCGAAGGCTTTAATATTCAGACTTTGCCTGTCATACCAGATGTAAGTTCCAGTATCCTTTTCAACTGATTTCAAAAGTGCCATACCATCGCAAGAGACCAGCAGCTGAACAACACTAGATGTCAGATCAGGATGGTTTATGGTTTTCCTTTCATCAAAAGCTCGAGAGGCCTTCTCAAATCTGCTATTGTTTTCGTGGCATTTGCTGTGAGCTTAACCCGGAAATTGCCATTCTCATTCTTTTCTAAACTGTACAACACACCTGCATGCAGTAACAGTTGATTAAAGATAGGAATATGACGAAAAAGTCTTGGTTTGATCCTGAACAGAAACATAATTTACTTTATGTTGGTCGTTCCGACTCTTTGCACATCAAGCAAAAATACTACCATATAATTTTGAACAACCACGAGATGGTTAGCAAATTCCGCAACCACATTTAAATGGTTAGAGGATTGATGTTTATTCAATGTTTTCAACACTACCCTTTTTCAAGTAAATTAGTCAGTGAAGGTTTGTTAAGTTCATAGCAACAGTAGATTTTATTTTTATGACGTTCACTACTGAAATAACTATATATGTTTACTAATGCTATACAATCTTCTGACAAATAAATTGGACTGTGTCTGCTGGCCTTCTAATAACATTTCGCTAAATGTATTCAAAAATCACATGATAGTACAATTTTATTCGTGTCAAAAGAAATATTCCAAATAAAAATAGTTATTTATACACATGTTTTGTGTGGTGTTCTATTCACATTCAAGCAAAGATTTATAATGAAATTCTACCCAGAGCAAGTAAGAACATGAGGAATAACATAGTTGAAAAACAATGATCAGGTCTTAGACTACTTATGAAAAAAAAAAAACAGATTCTTCCAGAAAATCATCCATTCCAGCAAGAGCTAAGAGCCAACAATAAGAAGCTTTTATAAAAGCTTCTTATTCATTTCATATTCCCATCTCCCTCCCAATTCCCTGTTGGAAGCAAGTAATTATATAAAAGCTTCTTATTCATTTCATATTCCCATCTCCCTCCCAATTCCCTGTTGGAAGCAAGTAATTGTTGGCTCTTAGCTCTTGCTGGAATGGATGATCCATAAGATATGCAGAAACGGACTAGTTTGTAATTAGCAGGTAACTAGCTCATATAACTGAAAAAATGAAGACAGGAAAAAACAAATAAAACTCTATGATGAAATAGCACAGTATGATTCAACCAACAGAACAAGTAGAAGCACTAGAAGCAGCCATGAACAGAAAAGCAACAAGAAGAGCAATGAGAAGAATATCATACAGATTACCACATCACCACCAGAATTATATGGAAAATTATAAGTGAACAATTTTTTATTAATAGATGAAGAATATATCATACCTTTTTCACTCCGAAATCTCTCGAGCAAACAACCAAACTGCCTGGCTAATAACATTGTAAATGCGTATTGGACAGGAAACAGTACTAGTAAAAAACATTCTGACACTGTATAATCTGCCAAGGAAGACAACAAGGAAGTGTTTTTCCTTTGAAGATGGTCCAGTGCTCTTGCAGCCTCTCGATGAAGACTTCCATCAAAAATTATCACTGCTCTCATTATTGAGTCTCTCTCTTCAGGTGGGACTACTTCCACACGGAAATTTTGACCAGGAAAGTTCCGGTTTGGCATGAACAGAGATATCTCTCTCCTAAGTGCTTCTTCACATTCAGAAAGCGAGGGGATAGTTGTGGGTGGTCCTCTAAGCAAGCGAGTGTCAAGGATTCTCCTAGATGTTGTACCACGAAAAGCATCATACAACTCTGGCTCGGTTATATGCAATGGAACCCCTGTGACAAAAACACAGTTCTCATACTTCTTACTAACCTCACAATTAACATATCTTCCACCAACTCCTAGGGCAAAGCAGTCTTTTACCACAAATTCAGCTTCCCC
Source organism: Oropetium thomaeum (assembly GCA_001182835.1). NCBI lineage: Eukaryota > Viridiplantae > Streptophyta > Magnoliopsida > Poales > Poaceae > Oropetium > Oropetium thomaeum. The sequence goes on from LFJQ01000485.1 coordinate 24,878, forward strand.
ACTAGCACATGTAATGAGTGCAAGTCCCCTGCTAGGCTTACGTGGCCAACATACTTTAGCTTTTACAGCAGGAAATGGAAAGCCTCGACCGTCGTAAGAGCGTGCAGGAATCACCTTTAGCAACGAACCATAAAATTCAATTCCATTCAATTTTGAAACAGCATCCTTAGCATTTTCTGGTTTAAGGAATGTAATTTTACCCCACTTTGTTTCATTCCCAATTTTGTGAACATGAGCTATACCAGAGACAATAGTTTCCACCAAACAAATAAGCTCCTTATCATCTATATCACAAACACTTTGATGCATAACCTCTACTGTTAGATCTCTCTTCTCAAGTTCCAAATGCTTTATTTCAGCTCCGGAGCCAAATAGTGCAATAGGGGAGCTGCCAAGTCTTCCAGGAAATACACTTCTCTCGAGGCATTCGTTATTAAGCATCTTAGCTTCAAGACCCAAAGCATCACTAACAACACGAAAGACCTTTTCCATATCATGTTCTTTCGCAAAGATCAAAACTTCATTGTTCCTGAAGTCTCTTTCAACAGCTATGCAGTCATCTCTGCAGCCTTCCTTTAGACGTGAGGTAATTTTCTGCAAATTTTGGTCGAATTTTCCACAAAATCTTCTTAGTAAGATATTTCCAATCCCAGTAATCACTTTCATTTGTAATTTATTCATCTCCAGTTGCTTAATAAAGTTCATGGTATAAACTGTATCCAAGGCGTCATGATCAACAGCAGTTACACAAACTAAATATTGATTAGGGACCGACAAAATTTCTGAAAATACTACCCATTCAGGCTTGCTGTCATAAATGAGCAATGAGCATGAAGGGTGAAGTTGCACAGGCTTATCTGCTGAACTCACCTGATACCCAAATCTTTCATGTCCAGAAAACATAGCAAGGTTACCTCTAAGAGAAGATAGAAGAATCCTCTTTAGCAAAGTATCATACTCAGAAGGCACCTCAGGGTTCCAACACCAATAACTTGGAACAATAATGTTTAGATCATGCTTTAGACAATTTTCAAGTTCAGATATAGTATCCTGGCATCTCCTCAGGGTCTTAGCATTGAAGCTATTTTGCCAGCACCACATATTCTTGTTCTCATGCTCATCCTCCCACTTCTTATAAACAGCAAGCAAAGTGAAAAGGTCTCCATTAGGATGACAGAATGGGACTTTCAGACGGTCAGCTTTGTATTTCGCCTCATCAGTGCCCACTCTACAAAATATACTGCTGGAA
>LFJQ01000486.1:0-26085 GCA_001182835.1 Oropetium thomaeum
CCTGTTCATCTTCCACGTAGACCCAATCAACTTTGAATCTTACCAAAAACTAGGAGGAACAAATCCGCATCGACTCCTGAATCATCACCTGGATCTGAGTCACAAAACTCACGGACGGAACTCGTATAATCTCCGTCCAATGCACACATCTCACAAAATTGTCTTGAAAGCTCCTATTTACCAAGTTAACGATTTGTCCCTGTTCGCTGTGACCCTCACAAACAGTTCTCCAATCACCCCAATCCTAAGCCGTGCCAAATCTCTGAATTATGCACCGGTTTATTAGTTTATGATTTGTCGGAAAAAAAATCTTTGGGCACTTGTGCACTTGCACAATAATGCATATTTATAGTGGGCGTGAAAGGGATATATTTTAACCAAAAATTGGGAAATCAGGATAGAGATTTGTTGGTGACCGAAATGGCCCTGACCAAGCATACACTACTATATAAGTAGACACATCGCATGTGACTACTGACTACTTCCCCTTCTCTTACGCATGACCGATCTGAGGGGGCAGTTAGATTAAAATGGAGTAGAAACTTGCAAAAGGTCACTATTTAGCTGCTATCGTGGATGGCGCGCCACACTGTTGCATAGGTGATCGCATTAGCTTCGGTGGGACTGGATGAATCAGGAGTAGAACTCTAACACGGGTGGCCACAAAGCCTACTTGTTTTGATGGTTACGGTAACACCAGTATAGCAGTGTGCTCAAAAGTGTGGAGATCGGCCGGTTTGATCCAACTTGAACTGTGTTACGACCCATGTAGTCGCGGTGGTGGATGAACAACGAGAGCTTGAGGAAGGAAAAGGACGACGTGTGGGGTGCTTAAAGCTAGTTGGGAACAAAATGCGGGTATGGCGGCCAATGAGCCTGGTCGACTCTGTTTTATATGTCGGTAGCTGCATCTAGCAGATAGCACGCGGCAGGTTGGGCAGCAGCTTGTAACTGATTCTGTTTGGGTTCGCCTCGTCCTCTACTATCATCTCTGCTTCCCTTCTCAACTCCTTCTGTTGTTTTGAAAACCCAAAAGCCGACCTCCTTAGATTCTTAGATCTAGAAATTGATTTCTTACTTGGGCTATAGTAATCAATAAAAAACATGGTACATTTTTGGGAAACTGTATGCATTGGAACTGGCCTAAATGTATCTTTGCATGTTTTGTTGTTGAACAAAGGTTAGCAGCTGCAGGAAATGCATCTATATATCCACACCACACGAGCATTGATGAAGAGGAAAAAACAATATCCCCGGGCTGGGTGAAACTAAGAATTGATGAAGAGTTATTTCATTTAGTTTGTGTATGAGCAAGCATTCTGCATTCGTATTGGAATATGAGTTCTCAACAAAAAGGAAAGGGGCAAAGAAAAAAAAAGCCAAATAGTTCTTGAGTAATTGACGTTGAGAGAAAAAATGGAGAAAACAATCAAATACCAGATATCTAAGTAATTTTGACATACGCTGGAGCCACTGTTCATGCATGTACACAACTTCCATGCAAAATTTGTCCACATCATTCTTAAGAAGAAAAATTTTTTGGTTGGTTACAATTACAAGTGCATTTTATTTGTATTTGTGCTATAAATTTTAGCACAGGCAATTTGAATGTCGTCTCTGAATATTGTTCACTGCACTTCATTTGCATTTGTCTGAATGTAATAAAGGCTAGTGATCAAATATGTATTTCTTATGTTTCCTGAATTTACTTTTCCTATGTGTTAGGCGTCAGGAAATTTTTCTCTAGCCGTCAGGAAAATTCATCCTTTCAATGAATCGTCAAGAATTCCAATTTTTTTTTCTATCGCTCTATTCCTAATGACTTTTTTCCTGACGGTTCACACATAGGAAATTGGTTCCTATCGGTTTTCATTTTTTATCCACACAGGGAAAATTCAAGTTTCCAACAGCAGTGCACTGAGCCTAGATCACGCACCAAGATAATTAAAACAGGGACGCATAAATACTTAAAGTTGAAGATTAAGTCACAGCGTCCAACATCACTGGTGATCACAAATGTGTCGTACTAATCTTAACAGGACAACAAACAAGCTTTTTGACAACTATTTTATATGAGATACATATTTATTGGTTTGCTCATTCGTTCAGGCCGATAATCCGTTTGGTATTAGAATAGACCAACCACATGTGCCATCTGCACTTGTGGTACATTAGCACGTGAGAAACTGTAAGATGGAGCAGCACTGGTAGTTTCATTTGTTGTTGGTGATGCACTGACTATATACCCTAGACTTGTGACAAGAGGAGCCGCAGACACCTACCTACACCATAATATCATATAAATGACGTGGTGGTAAAGTAGCCTATAAATTCCTTTCTATTCTATTGGTTTTAGGACATCAAACACACGAGGGTCCATCAATCGGGAGCTGATGAACAAGTGTTGAAATAGCGTTGGTGCACAATGGTTCCATGGAAAACCGATAGCGTTGAGGTGGAAGTGGGATGCATGGGGAACGCAAGTTAAAGATCAGCAGCCACTCGGTTGAGCACCATTGCCACCATCTCGAAGCAGTCTAGAGCACACATCAGTCTTTGAGCTGGCCGCTGCCCTCTCCTTGTGGATGTGCCTCTGGGGGATGAGCTTTGCAACACATAAGCTTCACCCTACGAGCAGCGATATAGCATTCAATGGGCTGTCATGGCATAGTACTTAGTTGCGATACCCTATCTCATGAATTGGTGTACGATACTTTGGGATAATAATTATTAAGACATCAATTTGTTACATGAATATCTCGGATTGTGTTTAAATGCATATAGGAAATGTGCACAAAAATAAAGAACTGAAGTACACTAATATAAATAATGCTCTCTTATCTAAGTACTAATTAGAGGTGAATGTATATATCTTGTATATTATTTTTTACAATGTAAAATTTTAGTTGCGTACGCAATGTAATGCAGCCAGCAATTGCTAAGACGTGCATAATCTATAATACATAATGGTGTATATGAGTGACTTATGATTATGTATCGTCCTTTCCTCAAGTCACATGAATATTGGGAAATCACTGTTCATATTACGAAACTTGCCAAAATCACTAATATTTGTTTAACAAGTACTCCCGTTCACTTTTAATGGAGGTTGGGAGAACTAGTTTGCAACGCCATAAATATATGGACGGAAGGAGCAAAGGAAGACTAGTAATCAATCAAATAAAAAAAATTGTCCCAATAAAAAATGCGTTATGGATGATGGAACTGTTATATATTTGCAGGTGACATGTTTCTTCTCCTTTCCCAAGGAATGTCTCTTTCTTGCGTTTAGTGTTCGTTAGAATAATATGAACTATGTATCTCAAAATCAAAGGATAATATATACTTTAGTGATAGGCGACCCTCACTATCCATGCCTTCTTGCCTTTTCTTTCTAAGATAGATCATGTACTATGTATGTAAGTCGACCTTAATAAGTTCTATGCACTCTTTATTGTTTCCAGCAGTAGGGCTTTGCACCCAGCAACTATGTTGGAGTGAGAAAGATTTTATTCTGCTTGGAGCAACTATGTTGGGCGAAGTGGAGTAGTCACACACATGAATTCTGCATGCATAAAGTTCCCTATGCCTCTAAAGCCTACAATTTGTTGCAGAATAAGCTCTTGAAAACAAATCCTACCCCATCCAAATATATATACATTGCAAAAGCCATGGCTTTGAAATGAAATCTTTCGCACCACGTTCTTATCCACATTCTGACGCGGCTTTATATATATAGGACGGTTCGAACATCTGTCCTAGAAGAGACTCAATTTATAAACAGTATATATGGTAACTGCATATTAGTTACATATTGAAGGCCATGGATAGCATGCATGTGTACCTACCTATTCAAGCACCAGTAAACAGGACATAATCTATTGGACTACGAAACGAAGAGAGGAGCAGGTTGTTGCTCACAAAATATAGTACCATGCTAGCGGCAGAGCATTTATATACTAAGTGGCCTAAAGAACTCTTAAATTGCATATGGCACTCGATTGAATTTTTTTTTCCTCACAAGAAGAATTCAAAGTTAAACACAACCAGATAAATCAAAATTTGCAGAAAAATTTCAGGTCTCTGAGAAGTAAGAATAATGATAATCTCATTGTAAGTATGTTTTCTGAGAGTTTCTTCATGATTCCATCAATATAGGTGGTTGCACTGAATATTTTGCCTAGACAAATAGTATTGCACCAAAAGCAATGATATAGATGGGAGTATTCCTAGATAAAGAAAAATTCAAAGCATTCCCATCTTGAGCCAAACAAAATATAATTTACGAGTTTTATAGTGATGTGATGCAAAATAAGGCACAGAAAAAATGAAGGGATAATTGTATAAACCCACCCATAAGCTCATTCTAGTTTGATATCGCTCCATAACATGATTTTTGATAAAAACCCACCACCTACAATTTTTAGATAAAATCCCCCCCCTCCCACTCATCCCACTTGACACAATCATATTTCTAACAATTTAGTAGATTTTAATTTTTTATGTACAATTCAAAATATTTTTTGAATAATATTCAAAATAGTTTTTCAAAAGTTATTCAAAATATTTATTTCATTTCAAATCTACTAGAACATTTCATATTTATGACGCAATTCAAATATATTCAAATTCAAATTTGAAATTTTATAAGACATCCTGATTCAAAATTTTAAATTCCGTAATTCAAAATATTTTTGAAAATTTTCCAATAAATATTCGAATTTGTAACATTTAATTTTCATGGACCCTTTCCAAATTTGAATTTTTGAATAAATTGTCCCACCAAAATCATGTTCCAGTAGATATCAAATCAAATAAATATTTTTAATATGTTTGGAATAAATATTAAAATTATTCGTTAAAAATTTAAAATCTATTAAATTATATTAGAAAAAAATATTTGTATCATGTGGGGGTGGGGGGGGGGGAGATTTTGCCTAAAAGTTGTGGGTGGGTGAGTTTTTGCTACAAAACATTTATGAGGGGACTATCAAACCGGAGCAAGCTTATGTTTTGGGTTTATGTAATTAAGCCTAAAAATTAATCCAACCCACAGAACATATTCTATCGATCTGTACCCAATAACAATCATCTCTGTTCTTTTTTGTGGGTTGCCTCTCTCGTTCTTCTCCGGCACATAGACCTTGCTATCTTATCTCATCATATCTCATGTTGCGTCTCCGTCAACACCTTAACTCTCAGTCGTCGTCAGACTGTAGCCACTGATGCCATCTGCCCATCCCCATCTCTGTGACACCCTAATTCAGGGTTAATAGGATTAATAGGATACTCATATCAACAAGTTACAACTTTCCGGTAGCTAGCTCCGAAAAACTTCGAGGTTAAGCGTGCTTGCCCTGGAGCAATTTCAGGATAGGTGACCGATCGAAAAGTTATTCTCGGTGCGCACGAGTGAGGACAAATGTGCGTAGAAAAAACTTGTGTTGGTCTGTGAGGTCAGACTACGTCCTTCTAAAAGGTATCTAATATAAGCGGGCCCGGCCTCGAAGAGGCGGGATGTTACATAATGGTATCAGAGCCGACTCTCGCGGTTTCACAGGCGCGTGTGTCATAGTTCCGCAGGTATGGTGTGCATGGCTAATGTGAATCCAGAGTGGTCACACAGTATGACACATGCGCTGGCACTGGACACATGGACGTGGCCAAGAGAGAACGTTCCTGGCTTGGGATTGACCGACGGGGACGTCGGCCTCTTAAGGGGGTGAGTATGTGACACCCAATCCACGGCTTAATAGGATTAATAGGATACTCATATCAACAAGTTGCAACTTCTTTTTCGATAGCCTAGCTCCAAAAAACTCTGAGGTTAAGGTGCTTGGCCTAGAGCAATTTCAGGATGGGTGACCGATCGGTAAGTTATTCCCAGTGCGCACGAGTGAGAAAAAATGTGCGTAAAAAAGACTTATGTTGGTCCGTGAGACAGTGTGCTATAAAAAACTACCTGATGTAAGTGGGCCCGGGCTCGAGGAGGCGCGACGTTACGATCTCATACCTTGGTCGACCTTCTGTGTCTGGGTAGCTAATCTTGGGCTCCATTAATCACAATAACACGCCCTTTTGCACAATCCATTTTCTAATAATACCTAGAAACTCTAAATCTAACCCGTGATGGTGACCTAGAGAAGTGTCAGCCGTTCAAAATTGTAAAAATAATTGAAAAAATAATTATTTCTAAAAATCTAAACTTTCGGTGCTTACAAGACAAATAAACTGGTCAAGAAGCATGTGAAATAGACACTTCTCTCTCTCTCACCCCTCTCTCTCTCACTCACACACACACACCTTTCTAAAATCACTGCCAATGGATAACGAATATTTTAATTGTTTGACCTTATTACATTGCCTGATTATAAAAGTTTTTTTTTGTTATGAATAGTTGTTATGCACTTTTGATAGTTTCTATTTCCCTGGATCGGTGACTGTCATTTCATGATTGCGATCTATTTTTATTTGTGATCTCAGGTTCCAGTAACAGAACTTGTGCGGAAAACTGTTTTCCTGTACTTCTCTGCTAGGTGGTAGTGGGGCCGAGGTTTCCTGCCTGTGGTTGTCAGGAATACAATAAGATCAAGGAGAGGAATAAGGATTTTGAGATCATCTTCATCACTAGTGATAGGACCGGAGCTCCTTTGATGAAATTTCTCTAAAATGCCGTAGTTCGCTCTTCCCTTGGAAGATGACAGGAATTTACCATTGAAGAAGAGCCTCAAAATCTTTAGGATCCCTTCACTCGTCACAATCGTTCCTACTGGGCAGACCATCACCAAGGATGCAAGAAGCCTACTGATCATCCATGGTGCTGATGCTTTCCCATTAACCAAGGAGGAGACTTGATGAGCTGCAGAAGAAGATGAATCAAACGGGGAAGGTCTAGAATTGTTCCTCTGAAATTACCTTTGTGAGTTGTTCAATATTATTAGTGCGGAAGGAGGTGTGCTTTACATAATCGTTATATATGGTTTCGCTTGGATTAAAATACTTTGTGCTATTGATGCTTGGGCTAATTGTGAACTTAGGTGCTATTTCAAATCGTGGAAATGTTTAACACACACACACACACACACACACAATAACACTAGTTGATTCATATGTCCTTTAAATTAGATGATTTATGAGTAAGCATTTTGCGTTTGATCTTGCTTGGATGAGTTCAAAAAAAAAAGGAAGGCAATAGAAAACAAATAAAAATGCTAAATAGTTTTTGAATAATTCATCTTGATATAAGATGGACAAATAATGAAAACATCGTCGGATTGAGATTACAGACTTAAGTAATTTTAACATATATTATGAGCCATCTTGTACATAACTTCCATGAGATATCTGATGCACAGGAAAATGCGATTTTCTTTGGTACCTGATTAAGGATATATTATCTAACCAAAGATAATCTGGCAAAATTTAAGGTGTAGTTACTGTGTGCAAATATTGATGAAAATATGTGACATCTTTTCTTTGATTTTTGGCTTGAAGCCTAATTAAGGAGAAGTTGTCACAAATATCTGAACTCTGCACCCGTTTATTAGTTAAACTAATCAATATATGGATGCAAACCATACGATTTATGGGAAAAAAACACTTAAGAGCACTAGCGCAGGTGCACAATGATGCATACATGTATATAGTGACATGAAAGGGATATATTTCAAGCAATAATTGGGAAATCAGGATATAATAGATAGCGAGATTGTTGGTGGGCAAGTTGCCCTGACCGTGCATACAGTATATATATAATGTGTCGACACATCACTTGTGACTACTTTGCCTTCTCTATAAATACAAGTGAGCTGAGAGTTGACACTTAAATTAAACTGGACTAGTAATAACTTGCAAAAGGTTATTAATTAGTTGCTACGGTGGGGATAGCGGATGGCGAGCCACGCCGTTTTTGCATATGTGATCACACCAGCTTCGGTGGGACTGGGATGCATCAGAAGTAGGTCACTAACTCAGAGTGACAGAGGGACAAATAGCCTACCTGCTCCTCATGGATACGGTTACATCAGTATAGACGCGTGCTCAAATGTGTCGATCAGCCGGTTTGCTCCAGCTAGCATGTACCGTGTTACATCCCATGCAGGGGCGGCCAGCAACAAGAGCTCGATGCAGCAAAGAAAGAGGAGCATGGAGCTTAAAGGCCGGAAGAACATGAAGTACCCATGAGCCTTGTCAACTCTGCTTTATATGACACTAGCTGCATCTTGCACGGCTTGGGTTCGCCTCGTCCACTAGCTACATTTACCTATGCTTCCCTTCTCAACCCCTTTTCCTGTACTTGTATCTCCATACTGTGATTCGAACATGGTTGAGTTGAGAATAGTATAGCGAAACTTCCTCAAAAGAAAAAAAGAAAGTATAGCGACAATCCGCTACTGTGCTTGCGTTCTTCTGTACCCTTATTTTTTCTATCTATCTATACTAGTATTGCTTACATACAATCGTTGAAGCAGCTTGAGACTGATTAGATTAATTAGGCCTTGTTTCAATCGCATTCAGTTTTTGTTTAAAACACAAAAGACAGCCTCCTCAGCTTCTTAGGTATGAAAACTGCTTTCTGACTTGGGCTATAGTAATCGATAAAAACATATGGTACATTTTCTGGAAACTGTATGCATTCGAGTCGGCCTCTTATTGTGCATGTTTTTTTGCTGAACAACAAAGGTTATATATATAGCAGCTGCTGCAAATGAATCTATCCACACGAGCATTGATGAAGTGGAAGAATTAGTATCCCTGGGGCTGACTGCGGGGTTTCCATCTGGTAATCTTCATAACAGTAGTGTTACTGTTGTTTTCCTTTTTTGTTTTTGCTTTCTTTTATTGTTTCTTAAAAATGGTATCAATTAGGATCGACATATATAATTGGAACTGCCGCTACATCTACTATGATTATTTGTATTCTATGCAAGTATATAGAAGTTATTATGAACGAGAGTAGTTCAGACAGTGCATGTTGCAGTGAGTAGTGATAAAAGCTGTTCAGTGAATTGAAGCACACTATAACCAAAGTGCTAACTACACTCCTGACTGTGAGACGCGTCTCCCATAAATATAGTACCTAGATCTCCATGACCATATTCATAGTGCGTGGTCCGTATTCGTAATATATCCATTATATTTATATGCGTCTCGAAGATTGGAGTTCATCATATGGTGGTCCGGAGGACACACATGCATGATGAAGAAGTTGAAATGAAAGTAGCAGATGGTGGGAGAGACCATTTGGCCAGCGCTTAGCTTTGGGGATGGGATACACTGGGAACCCAAGACCAAGATCTCCGGCCTCGGCATTCTATCCTACCAAAACAACATGGGAGATATAGTTGAGTGCCTTAGCGATAATGATTAGTGATCGTGCAATGTATTCCAAATTCTCTTAGATTGAATTTTGAACCATGTGCCGTCCACAGACATGTAGCCGCATATAAGAAGCTATTAGATATGGAGCAACACAAGTAGCTCCATTTGTTGGGACTGCACTAAATATTTCTGCTAGACTGGTCGCCGGAGTGGCAAAACATACTTATTAGTGTCCATAAGTTCTCCTTGTGTAAATACTAAATATCACCATAACCAATCTTGGTAAGTTGCTCATTATATATAAGTATGCCTGGCCTTGTAGGTTTTTACATTGGAACACATGATGGTCGATAGGATCAAAAAGTTGAGGATGGAGAAGTAAACTAAAAACGGCATTGATGAAAAGCCCAATGATGAGAAGTAATTAAGCTGACGATGGACAAGGGTCCCATGCATGAAATGGGGTCAGTGTTCTTATTCTGGCGTGTGTGCATGTTCTGGCCGGCATTTTTGAGAAGTAATTAAGCCCTCTTTGCCGGATTCAATCAGTAGACGTGCATGTTCTGGCGTAGTTGTCCGTTCTTGTTCAGCTGACCTTTTTGTATAGTACCGTGCCCAAATACTGCTGCCATCTTTCTTTTCTTTTGAAGAGGTGCTCCGTGAACTGTTAATTACTTAATTAGAGGTGAACAATGAAGCAAAGTTCTTGTTCGGAGGGATGAAACTAGGGGTAGACCCTTTGATCTAAAAAAAGAAAAATGAACCGGAGGTAATATTTAAAGATTACAGAGAAAACCTTGAAGATAGTTCTGAATTCCTGCTTCAATTTTGCTTCTCTGTTTTGCAATAGCTGTGATATATTTGGTTAACTAATTTTGTTAATTAAAGAAAAATCCCCTGTTCGAATGCTATAGATCAGTGCTACAACAATAAATTAGGATTTGCTTTGAATCCCTACAGAGAGCACTAGTAACAGCACATCAAATAGGACTGGCCCAGCTTTTGGAGACATAAATATATAGAGACCTGAAGCAGAACAAGAGGTTAAGAAGTCCTGTTTCGATTCCCAGTGTCTCCCAGTCCCACCCCGTTACAAAAATGCTAAAGAACCGTTTTGCCAACATATGTACCAGTTCATTGGTGAATTCACGGTATTTCATCTTAGTCTTCCATCCTGGTACTTGTCCTTAACACAGATATAACCAACAATGAAGAAGATGGCAGTTGTCTGCTTTCGCTTCTCTCTGATCCCTTCCAGCTATCAACGCTTGCCATATGCTTTTATGCAGGCCTATTTATTTAGTGAGTTGTAAAAAATAAAGGGGCTTATTTTTTGGACCTGGATGGCTGTCGTAAGCACCCTTGCATGTTGTTTCTATATTTACGGATCATTACTGCAGAAGGTCAGAAGCCCCAATCGGATTCATATTGCATAAAACTGGGTGTCCGACCAGATAGTATTTAAGAAAGGTTAGTATGCATATCCCTCTACGTACTCAGGGTAGGAGAGGTTTCACTATATGTTGTGGAAGGGCCTAGCTTAACTTCAACCAATTTTAATTCGCTCGCTCTATAAATTGCAGTTCTTCACCTCTAGAGAACATCTGAAAAACAAAATGTTCATGTTATGATACTGTAAAATTTTAGTTTTGTGCAACTGCAGAGAGAATTGCTGGTGTATATATCACTGGCTATAATTAAATCATCATTTCCTCACTGTTCATGTTATGCTACTTTGCTAAAAGTATTTGAAATTTATCTAATGGACTACAAAAAAAAGGAGACGAGGACAACTTATTGCTCACAATATATGGTACCACTGCTAGCGGAGGATAATATCATTGAGTGGCCTAAAAAAGTCTTAAATGGCATAAGACACTTATTAGAAGAATTCAATGTTTAATACACAGATAAAATCAATATGTACAGAGAAAGTTTCTAGTCTTTGAGTAGTAAAAATAATGCTCATCATCCCATTTTTATAGAAAACACTGGCTTATTAACTAATAAATATATCTACATTTATATATACCAGTGCAAGCTCCAATAAAGTAGTATTAGATTCAAGCTAAAGCATGACATAAATGTATGAGTAATTTTAACACAAGAACTCCTATTTTGACCCAAATGCGGTCCTAGCTCTTTAATTTCAAAAATATATACGGGGAATTTCACTTTCTTCTCCAGCATGCAGACCTCACTAATGTCCATCTAGGGTTGCCTCCCGTCGCACCTGACTCTCAGTCGTCTATCTGGAGCTACTGATGCCAGAATGCCACACCACTATATATCTCATGCCTTGGTCGACCTTTCGTGTTTGTTGGCTAGTCTACCTTCCTAATTTTATCCATAATGACCATTTGCAATCTCCATTTTCTAAAACCTCAAAATTATAAATCTCACCGGTGATATAGAGAAGTGACAGACCATTCAAAACAGTAAAAACTAATTGAGAAAATATATCTACAAAGACAAAAAAAACTGGGCAAGAAACATGTGAAATAGTGACTGGCTCCCTCTATTTAATGTGGTAGAGTGCCGTGGTAGTGGTACGTCCTTGGATTCGAAGGAAGCCAGCCCTTCACGAGGTCAGCAGAGGCCAGACCTGCCTGCATCACCCACGCATATGAGTTATGAGCGGGACATAAACCAAAAACCAGGGAGCGGAAGAAACGGAAGCCACGCACCTCACTCCTCTCCTTTCTCCTGCAGTCCACCGCTCTCGGCTCCACTCCAGCGACACCAAGATCCTCAAGCGCGCGGCAGATGGTGGAGGAGGCGACCGCCGACGGCAGTAGCATCCAGCGCTTGTTCGTCTCTCGTGACCGCGACTTCCTTGTGCGCAAGTCTGGAGAGCAGGTCCCGTCCTTATTTCCCTCTCTTCCCCTTCCAGTTGCTGCTGCGACCTGTTTAGATTTTGCCTGCAGCTGTGGGATCTTCTTGCCCCGATGGTGCCTGTCCATAGTGTCTGTGTTTCCGCTTCGTTTGTTTGCATTCTTTAGCTGATCATGATGGTACTCCTGATTTGAGAGAGGTGACCTCAACGGATAAGAGCAGAGATAGCTAGGGTTTTCTGCATCAACGAAGATTTGGGATTTGTTTTGAAAGCTGTGGTTTTGATAACATCCCGGTTTTGCATCAAAGATGTTTTCGATCTTGTCTCATGGGTACGTTATACACCATGTCAGGGTCCCTTTACACCCATGTTTTAGTGGAAGATGAAGATTTGCTCTGGTAAATTTCTTCCCAGAAAGGAACGATATTGATACTGTGGGTTCGTCACTAATAACCACTAGCTATGAACGGGCCAAAGTTCTATACCATAACTGTAGTCTGTAGATCGATATCACGTTCCGTAGATTAAAGGCTGCGCCTTAGTTATGAGTTATATATGACATATGAAAACGCTGGATTTACGAAATCAAGCACCAGATTCTTGTTGGCCTCAACAAGGATATGGATTGGAACAAGCAGTTTTAGGTTTGGTGATCGAATACTGCAGTCTCTCATTCTCCTAATCTGGAATGTGAACTACTTGAACATCTCTGTTTTATATGTTGTCCTACAGGTGAAGGTCAGCAGCATTGAGGCAAGCACTGTGGCCCTTTACTTCTCGGCCTCATGGTGCATGCCCTGCCAGCACTTCACACCAAAGCTTATCCAAGTATACAATGAACTAGCCTCACAGGGAAAGAGCTTCGAGGTAGTTTTCGTTCCTTGTGAGGAGGACCAGGAAGCAGCCATTGCATACTTTGCAAGGATGCCATGGCTGGCCGTACCTATTGCCGACTCTGAACGCCGTGAGGGCCTTGTTGCGCTGTTTGATGTCATCGGTATCCCAGAGCTTTTCATCCTCAATGCAAACACTGGAGAAGTGTATACTGAAGATGGCGTCCAATTTATCAGTGAGTATGGTGTTGAAGCATACCCTTTCACACTAGAGAGAATGGATGAACTCAAGAAGCAGGACAAAGCAGCAAGGGGAAAACAAACTATCTACAGCTTGTTCGGCACACCCTTACGGGACTATCTAGTTTCGAACAAGGGAGAAAAGGTAATTTCTTATTGCTATTGACTTCAGTCATCATGATTTACGAATGCTTACTTGCTCTTCTGTTGCTATCTACCCACCAGGTTCCCATATCAGAGCTTGAAAGGAAGTATGTTGGTTTGTACTTTGTGGTGAGGGATTCTGGTCCAGTTCGTGACTTCACTGCAGTGCTTGCAAAGATCTATGAGAAACTAAAAGAAATAGGAGCCAAATTCGAAGTCGTAGCTGTATCCCTCGACATCATTGAGTCATCGTTCAATGTGCGTTTTAGACATGCCTTGGCTAGCAGATCCTTATGGTGATAAGACCTGTGAGAAGCTAGTTCGTTACTTTGAGCTGAGTTGTTTTGCCGACACTTGTCCTGATTGGCCCCATCGGGAAGACACTGAATGAGAATATGACTGACATAATTGAGGATCATGGTTTCGTACACTTGTTGTAATAGGTTACAAATGCACATAGTGTGAGCAGATACCCTACTACACGCCAGCCATTGTACGCGAATCTCACGCCTCACGTTTTGCTTGTCCCATCCCCAGCTCCAACACAGCGGATACGTGCGCTAATCTCACAACCTTCCTCCATCAGCGAGCCGGCCAGCCCTGCTAACGGCGCAGCTCTGGCTCCTGCAAAGAAAGTCAGAAACATCCCTCTGTTCGAAGACATTTAACCTCATTAACTTTTAAAGTAATATTTAACCGTTCGTCTTGTTCAAGGAAGTGTATCAAACAAATTATACATTTTGTTATTTGTTTTATCACTAAAATATTTTTAAAACATGACTTGTAATTTTGCATGTCCGAAGTAATTAACTAACCAATGTTACATTGCTAGAGTTAGACCTTGATTTTTCTGTAAAGTATAAATATGCATCTGTCATACTCTCAATGAACAAATAAAAATAAGTTCATGCACCAATATATCCAGCTCTGTTCACTACCGAATTTCATGTGTCTTGTCACATTTTGCAGAAAAAGTAGTGTTATCTCGTAGCAGGTCAAAGAAATGTCACCAAACTACTATTTGTCACATTTTGCATATTTTTAGGTATCCCAGCAGATTTTCACCTGGCAGTAGTAGTGAAGTCCCTCTCCTCACACCCCCGAGACAAAGGACACATTTACAACTTTCACACTAGTTTCAAGTATATTGTCTTACGTTCTTCTACAATATTTTAAAAGTTGAGATATGTCTCCGTTCTTTTTTTATTTGAGTCGTTCCGACATGGAGTTGTAGTTCATTTCTAGGTCTTGTTCTATGTCTGAAACGACACAAATGCCAGAATGGAGGAGTAAATGACAACATCTAATTAGGGTGAAACGATTAGGTTCCCTCCACCTCCCAAGCCAACCATAAACACACTGATGAACATAATCGTGGATGGTACCACATCGAACATATAGTTCCAGGGATTCGATCATGAGCTATTGCCTTTCCCTGTTTTGATGAGTTCACCTTTTCTCCCTGCCATCTTTTAAAGACCTGGACTGGCTCGGTGTGCAGTAATGCAACAGCTTGAAGTCACTAAATTTTCAAGTGTTGTATTTATTAAATAAACGTTTTTCATCTAAGTTTCTTTTTGAAAGAAAAATCCATATTGAGCCTCCTTTTAAAGAGCCGGACTGGCTCAGTGTACTAATGCAACGGCTTCAAGTCACTGACTATTTGCGTTGTATTTATTAAAAGAGAATTGTAACAGTGTTTGGAGGAATCAAAGGTATCTCGCCCTATGAGTTAGTTAATTCTAATCGTTGATATCTAAAGTAACTTTTTTTTATTTTAAAAAATAAAAATGCTAACTATCAGGGCGACTAATGTTTTAGCTACCAGACCTCACAACACAAAGTAACTTGCGGTTGGTACGTACTTTCAAGTTTTCTACTCTTATCTCAGCAACTGGACGGTTGTGTAATTAGTTCCATGCACCTACATTTCTCTTATTAAAAAATGTTTTAACCAAAGTAGTTTTCTGTTAAAGAAATGTCAGTCAGATCGAGTTTTTGGGGTGCTATATATTGAATTTATCCCTTGAACCGGCCATGTATTGGAAATTTTCTCTATGCAATGCGATCGACATGAGAGAGAGAAAGGATTGAGTCGAGGAATAATGTGTTTCGGTATTGTCGATGAAACATTTTTGCCCACCATGTAGTCAAGCACACTATATAGAGTACTGAATGGAGTAGGAATATGAGTCATCACGGAACGAAGCAAGAGTGGAAGGGCCACAAGCAATAGTGTGAGCAGAACGCTATGTCCGGCATGGCCAGGAGCAACAGTCCGAGCGGGAGGGCAAGCATGGCCATGAGCAGGCTGCGAGCTACTCAGCGCGACAACAACCAACAACACGATTTCAGGGGCACCCTCCAAGAAGAGATGATCGACCAGGGGGTGAAGTTGAATTTGGCCATGAGCAACAACGACGCAAGCTCTGTCGCGACCTGCATTGTGAGACCACTACTTCTTGCTGTTAACTTTCAAATAGATGGAGAGAAATTATGTTTCAATTTAAAATCGGTAATTAACTTTTTGAACTGAAGAAATAATTAATCTGCTTGTGATAAGGAATCTGACCTAGGAAGCTAAAATAAAATTAATATTATATGGGCATACGAAAACACCTTTTTCAAACAATAAATACTCTGAACACATGTTGCAATATGTACTTGTTTGTGTAACGATGGATTTGTGAGCTATTAGTGTGTATATTGTCGTGTATACCAATTTATTATGTGTACTAACTTCTGATTCAAATGTGGTATTTATATTGGATTGATTTTCTATTCAATAATGCAAGATCAACACTTTTCCTGACAGCATCTTTAAAAGTTAAAACTATAAAGCTAGCAGTTAAAGTAACCAAGAAATTTAAGCGCACCACGCTTATATATGGACGGAGAGTCCAGTAAGAGATTTACAGCTGAAAAGCTTTCTACTACTATGTTTCAATGCTATATATATATATATATATATATATATATATATATATATATATATTGAACCATTTCACTTAGACCGTCCATATAGATTGGAGACAGAGAGAAAGCACATGGTAGGGAAGTGCTAGAGTTTGAATATGAGGTATCAGGGAATGGAACGAGAGCCAGCCGAAAGCACCACGAGCAGCAACACGACAGGTTCGCGAGTTCCACAACGGCGAAGAGCATCAGCGCGAGTGGGTCACGAGCTGGGCTGCTACCACGGACAACAGTTGAACTCATTCTAGGAAAGTAAATCCCCGCTGCGGTGATTGTCCTCCTGTCACAGTGTTGCTCCTGTTGTCATCCTGGCAACAGACGATGTGGTCCAACTGAAAACACAAGCCGAAAAGAGGAGTGGAAGACTCTGCAGGCCCAACATCATCATGAGCGGGCTGGACTGGGCCATGTAATAGGGCTAGCGGTGTTCAAGAGGCTCGCGCACACTGTGAGTCTGTGACAAGGAAAGAGACGAGGGAGAGCTGTACCAATTTGTAACAAACTATCAAACTAACACACATGGAGCCATTGATTTTGCTTCTCCTGTCCCCTGCTCCAATGCAACAGATACGTATGCTATCCTCACCCCCTTCCTCTATCGGCGAGTTGGCCAACCCCCGCCAACAGCGCAGCTCTGGCTCCCGTGAAGAAAGTAACATTTGACCTTCATCTTGTTCAAGAAAGTGTGATAAATATGTTAGACATTTTATTACTTATTTTATCACTAAAGCGTATTTAAAACATGACTTATAATTTTGCATGTTTGAAGTATCTTGCCAATTTCACGTGTGCTACACGTTAGACCTTTATTCTTCTGTAAAATTTAAATACGCATCTGTCATACTCTCAATGAACAAATAAGTTCGCGCACACCACTATATCCAGCTGTGTTTGAGCGGAAGAAAGTAATCTTGTCACAGCGCACAGGTCAGAGAAATGTCAACGAACTACTATTTGTCCCATCTTGCACATTTCTCGGTACGTCCCAGCACCAAAAGATTTTCACCTGGCAGTTGTAGACGTCCCTCCTCACACCCTCAAGACAAATGACACATTTACAACTGTTGGGCTAGTTTCGAGTATACTGTCTTATATTCTTCATCAACATTTTAGGGGCCGAGATAAATGATAACATCCCAATTAAAGGGACCAAATCATCTTTCGGACACGAGTTAAGTTCCCTCCACCTCCCAAGCTAGCCATAATTAAACAAAATGAAGAACATATAATTGTGGATGGTGGTGCCACGTCGGCGTAGGTCGTGCTTGGGATTTGATCTTGAGCTATCGCCTTTTGCTGTTTCGATGAGTTCACCCATGTCTCCCCTGCCTCCTTTTTAAAGACCTGGACTCTGGCTCAGTGCAATAATGTACAGTTTCAAGTCACTGAATTTGCATGTTGTATGTATTAAATAAATATTTTTCACTAGAGTTTCCTTTTGAAAGAAAAGTCCATCATTGAGCTGTACAAGGTCTTTATAAAGCTATTAAGATGCCAAGCTCTCCTGCAGAGTTTGGGTGCTATATATACTGAATGATCACTGAGAACTGTGTCCATGTATTGGAATTTTTGTGTACGCTGGCACATGAGAGAGAGAGAGAGATATTAACTTGGGGAATGCTCGATCGACAGTGTAAATGAAATGAAACCATTTGCCCACTCATACAGTCAAAGCGCACAATAGGTATTGCTGCGTTGGAATATGAGGTATCAGAGAATGAAGCAGGAGCTCGAAGCGCCATAAGCAACATTGTCAGTAGAACAGGAGTTCGGGCGTGGCGTGGCCACGACCAATACCGCGAGCATGGTCATGAGCAGGCAGGGAGCTCAATCCAGCGCGAGAACGACCAACAGCACAAGCTCCTGTGCACCCAGGAGAAGGACGACCAGGAAGTGACCTTCCACATAGCCATGAGCGAAGTAACCTTCCAAAGAGCTAGGAAGTGAGCATATCCGTTTGAGCAGAAAAGTAATCTTGTCACAGCAGGGTCAAAGAAGTGTCACCTACTATTCGTCCCACCTTACGCACATTTCTCAGTACATCCCAGAAGATTTTCACCTCACACCCTCGAGAGACAAATGACATTTACAACTGTCAGGCTAGTTTTTTAAGTATACTATATATCTAACATTCTTCTACAATATTTTCTTGGCCGAGATAAATGATAACATCCCAATTAAGGGGACCAAATCATCTTTCAAAAACAAGTTAGGTTTCCTCCACCTCCCATGCCAACCATAAACACAAAGAAGAAACATAATTGCAGATGGTACCACGCCATCTTATACTCTCATGGATGCATGCAGAACATATAGGTCGTGGGATTTGATCTCGACCTATTTCCTTTGCTGTTTGATGAGTTCACCCCTGTCTGTCCCTTCTAGGGCTGGCTATCGAGTCGGCTCAGTCAATGCTTAGCTCGACTTGTTAATTTAACGAGCTCGCTCGATTACAGCTCGTTATACTAACGAGCAAAATTTATAGCTCGGCTCGACTCACTATGCTCACGAGCTAGTTATTACAGCTCAACGAGCTTTTAAAATACAAAAAATATTTTAAATTATTTTTTTACAAATAAAATAATAGCATAATATTTAAAAACATTCCAAAAATATCACATACACAAATATATATAAGAGAAAAACATACATAATAATTACTTGTTCTTGTCTATTATTCATCAAGATAACTCAAATATGAGAAAAAAAATTAAATTAATAAATGCTTGGCTCGTTAAGCTCGCGAGTTGCTCATGAGCCAGCTCCGAGTTGGCTCGATATCTTAACGAGCAAAAAATCATGCTCAGCTCGCTGGAAATCGAAACGAGTCGAGTAGAGTCCGAGCCGAGCTTGCTACGAGTCAAGTGAGCTTACGAGCCACAAGTATTAGTGCCAGCCCTAATCCCTGCCTCCTTTTGAAAGACCTGGACTGGCTCGGTGTATGCAGTAATAACTTAACAGCTTCAACTCACTAAATTGCATTTTGTATTTATTAAAAAAATGTTTTTCACCAGTTTTTTTAACAAAAAAAAACATCTTTGAGCTTTCAGTATAAAGTAAGATGCCAAGCTTGTCTGCCTATCGAGTTAATTTGGTGGTGCTATATATTCAATCATAACTAGAACCCGGGCCATATGTTGGAATTTTTCTGTACGCTGGAACATGACATGAGAGAGAGAGAGAGAGAGCATTAATTTGGAGAAAAATGTTGGGAATTGCAAATGAAACCTTTACCCACTCATATAGTCAAGCACACAAGATAGGGAGTGATATAGTAGGAATCTGCGGTATCACGAAAATTAATGGAGCATGAGCCGGAAGCACCACAGGCAACTGACTGAGCAGAGCACAACTTCAGGCATCGCCATGAGCCGCAGCGCTAGTCAGAGGTCAAACATGGCCTTGAGCAGGCTGTGAGCTAGAATATAATGGTAAGAGCCCTAGTCGCGCTCGATCAAGATAGATTGAGGGGGTAGATTGAGGTGGACCTTACATATCTCAATATTTCAGGTGGGGATCCAGCCCCCTCCCTCTCTCCCCCCTCCCCCGTTTTGCACCTTAAAAAATTTATATATTGTAACATAAACTTTAACCATTAATCTAGTTCAAAGAGGTAAGTTAAATATTATTGTTATGATTTATTTGTTACTAAAAATATCTGAAACATGAATTACACAAGTTGGCATATTTGAACTAGACTTGTGATATTTCTATAAATTTCAATACACCTCTGTCCAACTCTTAAATGAAGACATCAGAAATTTTAATTCCTATTGTTGGGAGGTATGAGAGGTCACGGGGTTCATTCCTGAAAACAATCTCTTGCACAGATATATAGGGAAAGACTGCATATAAAAGACGACCCAAAGTGGTTGGACAACCCTTTACCGGATCATGAACAAGCAAGTGCTCTATTGTTGGTGGTATGCTACGCTATGTTGGAAAACAGTAATAGTTCATATAAAATCTATTATATAGTTTTTGTCGATCATTTTATCTTTGTCAAGCTAATAGGATTATACGTACATAGTTTAGTCTAATTAACTTCATTAGTCAAAACCTATGTATTATTTTTTTAATCTTTTAGAGTAACTGCCTTGCTATATATTCTCTTAAGGTTATATTCAACTTATCAATTTCATTTCAGACCGCTCTTCTATTCAAGTACTACATAATTCCTTCAGGGAACTGATACCATTTACTTAATTAGAATGAAATTTGTCCCTAAAACACCGCCTTTAATAAGCTATGCTTGTTTAACTACGAGTGCACACTATAAATTTGAAGCCCATGTCACTTTTAAATATTCAATGTGAACATAAAAAAAATTTCTGATACTATTTTTTCAATGGACTGCAGTACTATTTGTTCAATGGACTGCAGAACAGTAAACATAATAATTTAATATCCTGGGGGTGATGCGGGCCATGTGATTAGATATATGCACACACGTCAGCAAGAAGATATGGAATATTTTTTTGAGTATGAGAAGGATGATAGTGGTCGTTTGACAAGATTGTTTTTTGCAGATGCACAATCTAGGATTGATTATGATGCATTTGGAGATGTCGTCGTGTTTGATAGCACCTACCGATTGAATAGGTATAACTTGCCCTTTATTCCCTTTGTCAGTGCGAACCATCATAGATCCACAGTTATATTTGCTTGTGAGTGTCTAATGAGAAAGTAGAAACATATGAGTGGGTGTTTAGAACCTTTCTTGAATGCATGTGCCAGAAGCATCCTAAGTAATTGATAACTGACGGTGATAATGCGATGAGAAGAGCAATTCAAACTATCATGCCTAATTCCGATCACCGACTATGCACTTGGCACATTGAGCAAAACATGGTACGCCATCTCAACCCTGATATGCTTAAAGAATTTAGAGACTTTGTTCATGTCCCTTATGAGAAAGAGGAGTTTGAGAGAAGGTGGACTAATTTTAAGAAGAACACAATGTTCCTCAAGATAACATACGGGTGAAATGATGTACCATCTAAGATTAAAGTGGGCTGCTGCTTATACGGAGGGCAGGAATATTTTAGGAATGAAAAGTAATCAACGTAGTGAAAGTCTTAACTCTAACCTTCATAAGCATCTGGATCGTAAAATGAGTCTTGTTGATATGGTTGAGCACTATGAGCATTGTTTGTCACGCATGCGGCATAAAAGAGGCAGAGCTAGATACAAAGAGCGCGCAATATGTCCCTGTCACACCAGATGATGCATCCTTGCTTGAGCAACATACAGCCACAGTCTTTACATATGTAATTTTTAAAATTGTGCAGCCACAGATTCACAAATCAAGGGACTGGGAGGTCATTAATACGACAGAAGAGGAAAGTTCCATCAAATACGTGTTGTCTTTGAGGGAAAATAATGATAAGATTATGATTGTGGACTGTGTCTTTGATGGATTGTTGTTACAGGTTGTGCATTGCTCTTGCCGAAAACTTGAATGTCAAAGCATTCCATGTTGCCATATTTTCAGTGTCCTAGAGTCGTTGTACTTTAAGGAGATTCCTCAGTGCTGCATTGTGCCTAGGTGGACAACAAAAGCAAAAGCCGCTTTTCGTTTCTGATAGATATGGTGAAATTTATGGCTGGTCTGGTCACATGGAGTTGTATCGTGAATTGCGAAGTATGAGCAGTGAAGCTTTTTTTAAAGCTTCTATGTCCAACGAGGCTGCCTTGAAAGTGAAGTTGTTTCTAAAGGAAATAATAAATGAAGGTGGTAGTGTTAGTAAAAATACACAACCTTGTATGGTCGGGTGCTGCCACAATCTAGAAATCCTTGCCCTGAAGTAATACTTGATCCGGCCAACATAATGCCAAAAGGTGCCCCAACTAAAAGATTGAGGAGTTGCTTGGAGAAAAGGCCAAAATCAAAAAGGCAAGTATCTATATCAATAGTATTCATATGTGTTTATTCCTTTTTTTTCATTGTATGTATAATTAGTACATCTTTTTTATGTTTTGACAGGAAGCGGGTTGACATCTGTGAAGCCGGTTGACATCTGTGAACAGTTTTGTGCTATGTGCTCATTAGATAAAAAAAATTCAGTTCTGCTGTGCGATTTTGCTGTCCTTGTGGAAAAAAAATTATGATCACAATCATGTATATTTCCTGACGTTGTTTTCTTGTATTCGGTGGCAAAGGAAAAAGAGAAAATAATTTTTTTTGTGTGTCTGACGATCACTACAGTTCTGCTTGCGCACAACACTTAGCAAAGTTGTGAAAAAATTATGGACCACACTTAGTAAACTGGCACCGCGTGACACAAGCGCTTGCTGATGGGCCAATTTCACGACCAAGCCCATTAGCCCACTGACGGCCAACCCATACTGACGAAGACCCCACCTGTCGGCGCTGGTGAGGGATTGAGTTCTTCCACTCTTCTTGTTTCCCAAACTTATTTCTGATTTTGATTCACAATAAAAACTTTGATCTTGTATATATTTGCACTACTGGAAAGCCAAAATTTCCTGTGTGCCAAAAACCGTCAGGAAATCACCATAAACCGACAGGAAAATATTTTTCTGTCGGCCGACCGATAGGAAAGAACCGTCAAGAGTAGAGCGACAGGAAAGTACATTTTTACTGGCGGCTAGCCGATAGGAAATGTCATTTCCTGACTGTAGGCGAGCCCACAGGAAAATATGGTCATCAGGTTTTGTAAATGAATTTTCTGAGCATTGAGACCCACAGGAAAATATGTTCGTCAGGTTTTGTAACTGAATTTTCCTGAGTGTTGAAACCCACAGGAAAATATGGCCATCAGGTTTTGTAACTGAAGTTTCCTAAGCGTTGAAACCCACAAGAAAATTCATTCATCTCAGGTTTGAAGATTCTTTTTCCTGTGTGCGACACACAGGACAATTGACTCATGACTGGACAGAAAAAGTTTTCCTATGTGCACGTACCAACACGAAAAATCAGTAATAGTACAATAGCCCAGCAAAATATAAATTCATATTTGAGACACCAAATCTGACATTTAAATAATATGGTCACAATGGCACATGCACAAAGCAAAGTTGACATTCTACAGCATTGTTCATACAAACTGACATATAACACAACATTAATCTCCACATTTGGCAAGTACATGCCCAAAGCAGTCCATACACATCACAAAGGTTAACAAATTAAGTCCCAGCAACAATGTCTTTGACTTCTGCTAGCACAATGTCTAAGTTAGATGTCCTCAAACAACTCTACTGGTTTGTGCCCTGGGTTTCACTCGGGTGGCTGTTGGTACCACAATTCACGCCGTCAAATGCAGCATCACACATGTGGTCAGCGGAATCTGAGCCAGCATGGGAGGAACCAGTGAGCTGCATGGGAATAAGATGTCTCATTAGTATGAAATCCAAAACAATAAGGTTTGAAAATTTAATCAAGACATGACTAATTTAGGATCTGTTGCTTCTCCTGTTGTAGTAGAAACACAAGAGCTAACAAGTGAAGAGCTAAGAAATACTTAGGAAGCTATTGTAAAAGGAGTTTATTACTACAATTTATATTATTGCAAGGTATAGTATGACACATATCATTTTCCTAAAAAATCAAGTTTGAAAAGGACTTATAATAATAGCAGTGAGGATCCATCTACCTGACCATGTTGCACTAATGTAAAAAAAAGGACAAGTGGCTATCATTATTCAACATGAGCCCACTTCCTCACTGCTCAACTGGGTGGTGTTATTCTGAATACCACAAAGTATCATATATGTAAATCAATTTGATTATGAATAAGAGCATATGGTATCAGTTATATAGAAGAATAAATTGTGCTAATCATGGGTCTGTCTACTCACATGTCTGTCAAGAGCACATAGACGCTCCAATGTTGATGCTGGTGTCTCCTTACCCAAGTCTTTAAGTAGCCCTTGCAAGTATGAAAAAAAAATCATAGCTTATAATTTTGCTAAGAACGCAAATGTAATAGAAAATAAACCAATGCACGTTTGGTTGCACACATACCAATATCACATTAGTAGTAATTTCATTCTTCTCATGTCGGATT
This sequence comes from Oropetium thomaeum, assembly GCA_001182835.1. Taxonomy (NCBI): domain Eukaryota; kingdom Viridiplantae; phylum Streptophyta; class Magnoliopsida; order Poales; family Poaceae; genus Oropetium; species Oropetium thomaeum. The sequence goes on from LFJQ01000486.1 coordinate 24,384, forward strand.
GCATTAATTTTGCTCTCTTTAATTAGCAACAGCAGACAAGGATGAGTGTGTTGTCTTATCATGAACCAATTCATCTGCACTAGCGACCATCCTATAGAAAGTTGTGGCATATGCAGTTGGTTCCTCATCTATGGGAGGTGGATTCTCACCACCTATATCAATTAACATTTGGGCCATCTGGTCATTCTCATCAAAACCCTCTACATTTACGGAGCTATTAGTTGCATCAAAACCCTCTACACCACCCTCGCCATGCTCTGTCCATGTCTCATACCCTTCTCTAAAACCATGCTTACACAAATGCATCTCCACAGTAAACCTTTTATGTCGAAAATAGTTGCAACACATGGCACAAGGACACTTAATGGTACTATTTTGAACAACACCCTGAGTAGAAAATGAGTGATTCAAGAAATCTGTAGTTCTATCAATCCATTCACTAGAGGGAGCTTTACCACGCTGCCAACCACTATACATCCATATACGGTGCGACATTTCAGCAACCTCTGTGATCGTGGAAGACGACTACTTCAATAAAAATAATTCACAACATTTAAAAAAAATAAACAACACTCCAATTTAACAACCAATGAAACAGCATAGCAAACACAGACATTAAATTGGATACAAAAGAAGTATATGTTTACCTTCAGCAACAAGCTTCTAAAAACTATTGAACACTCAAATCGTTCTAACTCCTTGAGTCCTCTTCACCACCAATTTGCCACTGTCATACATTAAATCAAAAAAATAAAATCCATCTGGATCTGCTATCAATCATTCTAGAGAAACGAAATACAGAAGAGGTGAAGGTGTACCTTCCACCACAAGCTCGTGAAACCAATTCAACACTGAAAATATTCTATCTCCTTCGATCCTCGTCACCACAAAACTACCGGTGCCATACATTACATAAAATAAATGTTGCTATCAATCTTGTCAACAAATCAACTAAAACCAACAGAGAAAAAACATTTAACAGTAGTAGCCTATTTGACACTGAAACAAGTGTACCTAACCATCATCATTCTAATCTACCAAATGTTATCCACTCTAATCTACCAAATGATATCCAAGAAAACTAATCTCATAAGAAATGAACAGGAGGCGCGTACCAGATTAAATGGCTTATGGATTGGCCACAAGATCTGAAGGATTTCACCACCACTGGCCATTAGGGCTCTAGTCGTGCGCCCAGCCGCTGGGGCGCGCTTGGTCGCCGGGGCTCTGGCCGCGCCGGGCCACGCGGGTTCTCTGGCCGCACCCGGCCGCTGGGGTGCGCCTGACTTGTGGATGCTCTTGCAGTTGGGGCTGCTGCTCCCAACTTACCCAACAAAGGGAATCGAAGGTTACCCACCAGTGCTAGCCATAGATTGCGGTGGAGGGTCGATTTGATGGCCTGATCTGAGGAGCAGCAATGGGAGGCGGTGGGATTGAGGTGCAGCAACAATGGGGGACTAGGGGAGGGAGGAGGCGTCTGTTGCTGGACGGAGAAGTGGGGAGTACGAGAGAATTTTGGCCGCCGCTCGGGCTCGGCTGTTTCACGCGATGGGATTTAGGCCACACAAATCATGGGTCCCAAAAGACAGTAGTATTTGGTGCATTATGAGAGCGGGAGCCCAAAATAAAGTGCGCGAAGGAGGAAAAAAATTGGCGGCTTCACGGCAAAATTCGCTCTCGCTAAATTTCCTGTGTGCTTAGC